>NEWO01000126.1:360673-431346 GCA_003013225.1 Phalaenopsis aphrodite | reverse complement strand
ACATTTTTATAAGCCCTGAAATGTCTTTTTATCATGGTATAAAATGTTATATGAATGTATATAATGTTAAGTCATATCCAATAACTTTATGTTATTTCTAGCAGTTTCCTGTCAAGTCCGACAACTTTATGTTATGTTCGAAAGTTTATGTCATGTTTGAAAGTTTTATGTCATGTCTCATCTTATAGTTGAACATGATAGTTCAACAGTTTGACAATTTAATAATTTGGCAACTGGAAATTTTGCCATTCATAATGAGACAGTTTGATTAGTTCTTCAATCATATAGTTCAACCAATTCTCCTACTAAGTAGTTCAACCAGTTTTCTAACTAAGCAGTCCAACAAGTTCTCTTGTTAGGCAGTTCAATCAGTTCTCTAGCAAGACAGTTCGACCACTTATCCAGCTATGCAGTTCAATCAGTTCTCCTGTTAGGTAGTTCAACCAGTTTTATGGCAAGAAAGTTCAACCAGTTTTCGAGCTAGGTAGTTCAATCAGTTCTCCAGCTAAGCATCAAACCAATTCTTTTATTAGACAGTTCTATTATTTCTCTAACTAGACAGTTCAACCAGTTATTCAACTAGCCAGTTCAACTAGTTCTTTTGTGATGCAGTTTAACTAGTTCTTTAGGTAGACAATTCAACTAGTTCTTTAGTTATAGGAAGTTCAATTAGTTGTCTGGCTTAGCAGTTCAAATACTATGACAATTACACAGTTTGCCAATTTACTATTTGGACAAGTCAACAATTTGACACCAGGACAATTCGCCAGATGGACAATTCAACAATTCATTAGTTAGACACTACAACAACTAGATAATTTAAATTGATGGGCAATTCTACAACAGGGCAGTTTGTCACTGGGTAATTAAGCAATTTGACAGCTTGATAGTTTGTTAGTTTGGTAATTTGAGAAATTCAACAATTTGTCATGGGAATTCAACAATTCTTTAGCTAGACAATTCAACAATTCACTAATTGGGAAATTCATCAGTTGGATAATTAGCAATCAAACAATTCATCAACAGTTGATTAGCGGTCGGGCAACTCAGTAGGCGAGTAATGAGCAATCAGACAATTTAGTGATTTGCCAACTAGACAATTCAGAAGTTCATCTTTTAGGCATTTCAGGAGTCGAGTAATTAGGCAGCTGGGCAATTCAACATTTTTTGTAACTGGGTAATTCAGAAATTTGTCAATTGGGCCATTCAACAACTAGATTGTTAGTAATTTGGCAGCTGAGCAGTTCACTAATTCGCCAGCTAGGCAATTCATAAATTCATCAACGTGGCAACTCTTTAATTCGCGAGCTGGACAATTCAATAATTTACCAGCTAGGCGGTTCAACGATTCACCAATCGGGCAGCTTGGAAAGATTTTTTATATGTACACATGTGTCACAAATCAAATATTTAGAAAATTATTTTTAAATGGAAATACAAATCATAATATTATGATGAATTTAAGAGAAATTTGATAGAGGAGAGTTTAAAAATAACAGTCCTATTAATACATTAATTTTGAGCTTTACATTAAAAAAATTAATGATTTACATGTGTGTACCTCTGAATTTTTAAGCACATCAAAACTTAAATTTTTACGTACAAGTCATAGTATCCATGCATTAAAGGCCGTATTTCACTTTATTTATGCAAAACATATGGCATATACACACAAAAATTAAATGGTATGTATCTAAAGCCTCTAGAAAAAATAGAGTTACGTGCGTAGTCCAATGAAATTACGCCACATGGAGGTGACAAAAAAAAAAAACGGCCCCGTAATACCACGGAATATTCCCCTCGTGTTATTATGTGTTATTTAAATGTTATTGCATGTTATTAAGTGTTATTGTGCTCTAGGAATATTCTACGAGCTATAATAACATAATAATACATCAAGAACACATGAATAACATATAATAATATACATTAACGCCTAAATAACACATGAGGAATGTTCCTTTGTGTTTCCAGACAAATTTTATTTTATTTTTTCTGTTACTGTCACGTGACGTGATTTCATTGAACTCCGCACGTAACTCTACGTGCAGAATCCTGATATAATATTTTCTCCATTTGCATGTATACCACACAATTTCAATTCTCATATATTTACGCATCTAAAATCTAAATTTTTTATTTACATTTACACGGATCAAATCTTTCAAATCACAAAAAAAAAACATCATTATCTAATTACGGGACATATTTCTAAATTATTAGAATTTTTAAGTGTTGTCTATGTAAATACGCAAGAACTAAGTGATATATTTGTAAATTTTTTTAAAAAATAATTAATTAAATCCACAATATTATTCGACAAACCACCTTTTTTCCTTTCCCGTAACCTTCTCCAACCTCTAAATTTGTGCATCGCACTGTAACAAGCCGAGCAAGCCACACTAAGAAACTGTCCCACAGTCAGAGAGAGAGAGAGAGAGAGAGAGAGAGAGAGGATGACCGTCGAGGAATCACCGGCCGCCAGAGCCTCGCCGGAGGAAAACCGTCGGGCACCAGAAGACGCGGTGAAATGGTTCGAAATCACGGCGGCCACCGCCGGAAACGAGCAAGCCAAAACCCTCCGTCGAATCCTGGAGCTCAATAGCTGCACCGAATACCTCCGGCGATATCTCGGCAACGATTTCGAAATCTCCGATCATCTCGATTCAAGCCACCTGCAATCCTTCTTCTCCTCTCGAGTTCCCCTTTCCTCTCACCGAGACATCGAACCCTTCATTCGCCGGATCGCCGACGGAGAGCCCTCCGCCGGTCTGCTCACCGGCGAAAAGATCAGCATGCTTTCGCTTAGCTCCGGGACGACGGATGGCCGGCAAAAGCTTATTCCGTTCACCAGATTCAGCTCTCAGGCGACTCTCCAGATCTTTCGTCTCGCCGCTGCGTTTCGATCGAGGTTCGTTTTAGCCCATTTTTGTTAGGGTTTTGATTGCTGTGGATTTCTGGTGATTGATTTGTGATTTTCTTAAGATTTTGATTAGTTTTTTCAACTGAAATCTTTGCGAGCTCACGGGAGAAAGATTCAAAGTACAGACAAATTCTTTTTTTATTTTTTAAATTCATTTGAAATTTCTGAGACAGACAAAATTATATATTGATATGACAGTACTTGGAGAACTGTTATAACTAATTATATATGTAGAGAGTGAAAGAGATGAGTTCTTACTCATATATTATCTTATAATTTTGTAATTATTAATATAGCCAAGGGTTAAAATAGTCACCAATTATTTTTTATTGAGTTTTAAAATTGGTAAAATAATTCTGATTATTTCAAAATTAAGTTTTAATAGTCTTGTATTGAGAAAAATATTGTATAAGTAGTCCTACTCAGGACATGATGCGTGTACAAACAGACACATCAATGTATTAAATTAATTAATTTTTTACGAAGGTGAGTCTGCCTATACACGTGACAGGTCTTGATTGTAGTCCTGATGCAAAACTGCATCGAGACTGATGCAATATTTTTTTTCAATTGTAAAAATTAGGGGATTAAAATGATCCCATGTAAATAGCAACGAACAAGTTATATTTCATTGTAAATTTTATTATGATTAGTATAATTTGTCTTCATATGTTGTGATAAATAAGTTTTAAGATGTAATATGAGTAAAAATTTAATAAAGTTTGATGTTATAAACAATGGACATTATAAAATGCAGGGATATATTCATAATTAGAAATTTTAATAATTTGTAGTTAAAAATAAGAAAATTAGGTTGAAATTGAAAAGGAAAAGCCTTTTTTTATGGAAATAGCTTTAACATCGATAAACTATTTGCTTTCCTTTTCTTTTTTTTAAAAAGTGGGGGATTTTTCTTTTTTTTTTTTTTTTTTTTTATTAAAACAAAATTAATGTAGGCATTAAAATTGATAATAAAATATGTATTAGTATTAACATTATTAATATTTCCTTTTATTATTCAAATTTATTGCTGAAATTCAATTTGAATTTAGGGGTGTGAACCATCCGATTTTGAGTCGATCTAGGGCTGCATCGAAATTGGATCGAAGTATTTTTGAACGGATTGAAATTGAATCATGGAACGTTTCAGAAAATTTCGATCTTTTACAGTGTGGATTGATGTGATTTTCGATCCTGCTCAAATGTTATTTTTGGCTCATGAGTCAGATTGGTCCGGTTTAAACCCGCCTTGGCCTGCCCGACCAACACACCTTTTTTGTGAAGCAAAACAACCTGATTAACTGAGCTGGCAATACATTATACATGTAAAACTAAACATTTTGGTGTTATATATATCTAATAACATAATAATTTATTTTGATCCCGATCTGAGCCGAGGATGGATCAAAGTAATTTGGCTTGTAATTCGGCTCGAATGGTTCCATCCAATTTTGATCCGAGCTAAAATTGAGCTCTATAAAATACACTATATTTAATAGAAATTCAAAATGAAAATTTGTTTATTGTAGTTTTAAAGTTTAAATTTTAATATGAAATTTTTATTAGCATTTGAAAATATGCCAAAAATAAATGAATGGTGTTTTTACATGCACAACCCCCACTCCTTATGCATTTACATATCTCACACTCAAGCTCTCATTTTTACAAAGTATGGACCCAACTTATCTTTTTCACCCCTCTACAACAGTAAAATTCATATTTTCATCTATAAAAATACAAATTTCTGTGTCTGATATGTAAATACGTAAAATTGGGTGCTGTCTATGTAAATTTTCGTAATTAAATTAAGAGCAAATGACACAAATCCTCAATCAACTTTACTATTTTGCAGAGTTTTCCCCATAAGGCCCAAAAGCAAAATTTTGGAATTTATATACAGCAGCAAGCGATACGAAACGAACGGCGGCCGGATCACCATTGGAACGGCCACGACCCACTGGTTCGCCAGCGAAGAATTCAAATTGCGGCAATCGGCAACTCAGTCTTTCTCCTGCAGCCCGCCGGAAGTCATCGCCGCCGGCGACTACCGGCAGTCGACTTACTGCCACCTATTGCTCGGCTTCGTCTTCTCCGACGAAGTAGAGTTCGTCGCCTCCACTTTCGCGTACAGTCTCGTTCAGGCTTTTTCTACTCTGGAGCAGGTCTGGACTGATCTCTGCCATGATATTAGAACCGGAACGCTGAGCTCGGCAAGGGTGAGCTCTGTTAAGGTCAGTTTATTCATTCATTTATTACATTGAATTTACGAATTATTTTCAAACCTGTTTATTATATATATATATATATATATATATATATAAATTTATGTACCCTGGAAGCTGTTAAAATTAACTCCTTCAAAAAAAAAAAAAAAAAAACCCACTTTTGAAGGCAAAAATATTACATGGGCATGAGCTAGCTCAATGGTATTGGCGTGATATTGAGGTGATATTGATAATATTATTGTGATATTTAAGTGCAATACTACCCCAATACTATCCCAATATTTTGATCAGCACATGTGAATGCTACACGTAATATTTTATCTTTTTTAGAGTAATAGAATTTAGTCATAAATTTAAGATAAAATCAATCAAATGCAAAAAAAATAATAATAATTAAACCTAACGCTCCCTAAAATTGAATTTTTTAGTATTTTGGATGTTTCATCTATCTTACAACATAAATAAGGATTTAATAAATTCGATTGTGCGGTATATTAAAGATTTTTTTCCCTAAGATTTATGCTATTCACTATATTTAATAAGCAATATTTAATGTAAATTAATGTTGCAATCAGACACCGCCTCAATGAATCTTAATTTATTGGATGTACTTCGCCTTTCTTTATCATATCCATAGCAATTGACACGCGCCCTACACCATTAAACTGTCACCCCAAAGCCCTAATTCATCCCCCTCCGTCTCGCGAACCTATGCCACAACTCTTGCATGAGCCGTCCCACCGGCGAACCTAGCCTGCCCGCCCTTCCCCGGTCCGGCATGACTTCAAAGCTTATTGTGTAAAAAGGAGAAGTTTGAAGCCCGACCTGGCTCGTTAGGGTGTATGACATGATTGTACTGAAGAAAAAACGGAGCAAAAATAATATCTAATTAGATATATGATGTGAAAATCTTGATGTACAACATAAATTTATCCTAAAAAAACTCTAAAAAATTATCTAATAAATAATATGATGTGAAAGTCATGATATACAATATGCTTATATTTGACATTTTTTTAATCATGTTGTACTAAGTAAAAAAATATTCAAATAAGTAATTCGATGTGAGAGTCATAATGTAACTCGGTCTGAATGTAATATTTTCTTCTCACTGGGGCGGTTGAGTTCTCTCTAGATGGGGAGAGTAACAGAGTGACATAATCGGAAAAATTATTCCACACGGACGGAGTATGCAGAAATACATGCACTGTCCGATCTCAACCGATGATCAGAGTTTCCATTATTTTTTTTAATTGGGCCTATTGAAATATAATTTTATTCTGATCAACGGTGGAGATTAGACGGTGCATGCATTTCTAAACACGCGAATTGTATAATTGGAGTTAATAAGTTTGGGTGTTTTTTTTGTGATATTAAAATATTTGATGGGCTGGCATGTAAATCCCCCAATCACATCGCAATAAATGGCGATGATTTAGAGTGAAGTCTGGTGAGTGCATTAAATATAGTGCACAAACATCCATAATAATTTTTTTAAGTAGAGTAAAATCTTTTCTTAAATATTTTATTTTAAAATTTATAAAATTGTTACCATTTAAACCTTTGAATATGTCATAACAAACTTTAAAAATTAATTTTAAAGATTTTTTATATAAAAATAATTCAAAATATTAAATTTAATATTTTAACCATCTAAATTATAAATATAACATTTAAATCACCAGAAATTATAAACTTAAATATCTCTATTGATTTCAGGTGAGGAGAGCCGTTCTGAGCCTTATGGCCCGGCCCGACCCGGACCGAGCGGAGAAAATGAGAAGGATATGTGAGGAGCTAGTGAACCGGGACTGGGCCGGAGCGGTCCGGTTCTTGTGGCCCAACGCCAAGTACTTGTACTCGATCATGACCGGGTCAATGATCCCTTACGTAGGGAAACTGAGACATTATGCAGGCGGATTGCCGCTCATATGTGCTGACTATGGATCCACCGAAAGCTGGATTGGGGTGAATCTTGCGCCGTTGGATCCGCCGGAGCACACGACTTTTACAGTAATTCCTACGTTCGCATACTTTGAATTCATACCGCTGACGAAGGCGAGATATGGTAGGTGCGAAGAGGACGATTTTGAGGAGGGAGAAGCGGTCCCGCTCGATATGGTTATTGTGGGCCAGCAGTATGAGGTCGTTCTCACCACTTTCACAGGTAATAATTATTTAATTTTCAAATATTTTTTTTAATAATTTGATACCTTTTTTTATACAAAAAAATTCGTCAAATTTTTATTTTATGTTTTTGATGTGAAAGATTTACAAACATATCATTCAAATCTCATGTATTTACATATCTAACAATTAAATCTCATTTTTTTTACATATATATCAGTCTATCTATGATTGAAAAAGATTCATTTTACTTTTTAAAAATTAAATATTATATATATATATATATTTAATAAAACTAGTAGATAATAAATAATGATAAATTAATTAAGTTAATTATATTAATTGGTAAATTAATCATGTGGAGGAATAATATGTGAAATGTGAAATTTAAGATATATGTGTGGTTAAATTTGAGATATCATAATGTGGTGAAAAAAAATTATAATTTTGTGATGAAAAAATAGATGAGAATTTTGTTATAAAAATTTATTAAGAATGATTTTTTTATAATTTGTGTCGAAAAAATTGCAATATAAACCTTGGTTTGTTGGTTGACATCCTTGGTGTAAGTCCCCTCAGATAGGGGGTTCAAATCTCTCCCTGCGACGTGAGTCTTAAAGGGGGTGATAGTTGAATTGTTAAACACATTAGAAATGGTTGAAGTCTAGTATAACAATCTTTGGCCATTCTTTTTGAATATATATATATATATCATTCATTAATATTTATCTTAATAAAATTTGAGTAGGATATATGACTCACGTTCCTAACTTTTTCAGCCGACATTATTCATAAAGGCTCAATTTTTGGGCATTGCTGAGTAGGACATTACGTTGGTTGTGGGCCCGGCTTAAATGAGCGGTTCTTCCATTTTGGTCCAGACACACTCACATCAAATATTTGAATTTTAATCATTATTTCTGTGCGGCACCCAAATATTTAACACATAAAAAATATCTCTCATTTTTGTGTGCCCTGAAATTTTAGGCGACATATTAATAGTTTAACTTCCTGGCATTACATGAATGTCCAACACACATACAGATGAACTAGAATTAGTTGAGAAGACGTCAAAATTTTATGTGGAAAAAATCATAGAAGAAAAAAATATTACAGTTCTAGCCTATTCAAAGTATTTTTTTATGTAATTGTAAATACATGTCTGCCCTTATATTGAATTAGAGAATATGAAATTACAAAGGTGATAATCATAATTTTACAATTGTTATTTAGTTATAATAGTCATAATTTATCGGCAACAAATATGATTTTTTGCTATAGTGGCAAATTCATAAAAGTGAAATATCCCTTTTTTTTCGCATTGCATAGAAATGGGTTATTGTGTAAAAATTGAAATTAATGTGTTGAAAATATGAAAACATAAAAATTGAGGGGTATGTTTCGCACTGCCGACCAATCTACACTTATCGTGTCTTAATGTAATATTTGCTCTTTCCATACAGGCCTATACAGATACCGACTCGGCGACATGGTGGAAGTCTCGGGATTCTACAAACAAACCCCCCAACTAAAATTTATTTGCAGACGAAACCTCATCCTCACGATCAACATCGACAAAACCACCGAAAACGACCTCCAGATCGTGGTCGAAAAGGCCCTCAAACTCCTCCAATCCCATCAGGCGAAAGCGGAGCTCGTCGACTTCACAAGCCACGCAGAGGCCGCCGGGCAGCCCGGCCATTACGTGATCTACTGGGAGATAAAGGGATCGGTGTCGGATCAGATGCTGAGGGATTGCTGCACAGAGATGGATCTGGGTTTCGCCGATCAGGGGTACGTGGCGTCGAGGAAGACGAGCTCGATCGGAGCGCTGGAGCTCCGGATCGTCGGCGTGGGAACTTTTAAGAAGGTGATGGAGTATTACATCGGGAACGGAGCGGCGCTGAGCCAGTTCAAGACGCCGAGGTGCACCAAGAATCCGTCCATGTTGGGAATACTTGATTTTTGCACGGTTAAGAGGTTTTGGAGTGGGGCTTATTGTTGAAGGATTTCCAGGGTGCTTTGCAGGACACAAGGGATGTCCATGCTTGCAAGGATAGTGGCTTCATTAATGGTCTAATCTCAGTGTTGTCGTTCGGACGTGCGATCACCGCATATAATAATTTCTTATTTTAGTGTTTGTTAATAAATAAACTTTCGTCAATTGTATGATTTATCCCAAAATTTTATCTTCAATGTGGTCTTCACTGTTGTTCTTCAAACAACTGCAGCTGCTCCAAAAATAAAAAAATATTTAGGTGCGAACTTCTTATATGCAAATTTTGTCGTATTTTGATTGTATCAGTACAACCAATTCAATTGAAATACAATGAAATCCACATGCACGTACTGTGCATGCACGTACTGTGCATCTACTAATTGCTCTCCAATGAGTCACTTCGTGTCATAAATGTATACATAAAAATTTGTTTTTTACCCTTTAAAAGATAACAATCATGTTATTTTTGATGCGACGTAAATATTTCAGTACCATTTAAGCAAATAAAAAGGTTTGGGCATTAGATATGTAAATTCATAAGACTTGTGTGGTATGCATCCAAATGCCCCAAAAAATAAAAAAATAAATATTGTAAAGAGCTTATGATGTATATGATATATTAGATGCATAAGCGAATTGATTAAAAGATGATTATATTTATAGTGAAATATATGACTACAAAAATTAAAGTTAAGGTCTTACATATGCAAAATGTTATTGGTTTGTAGTTTGTAACTTAAATTTTATAGGATTGAAGTCAGTGAGTGGTATATATGTAATTTGCCTTAGTTAAAAAGATTCCAATTTTTGTCCAACAATCTAGAAACAACACCAATAGTTATAGTTAAGAGAAATGGAGAAAAGAGGCAAAATTGACTGAGTCCAGAGGTAGAAAGAAAACAATGACTAAATTCACTATTTCAAATAAAATAAGATTGAAATTGAGCGTTACATGCTTTGATCTAATCAATAAATCCCAAAGGAAAACCTAACATACTAATTCTCTCATAAACGAAGCTTCTATTAACACTGTATAGAACAAAAGTTGTTGGAATAAATTTTCGATGTCGTAAGAGCGAGATGTCTGTTGGAGGATACATGACTATGATTAGCTTCATGTCGTCAAAGACATCCCATCGGATCTCCTGGTATATGCCCTGGGCACGAAATCAAGACCGGTACCTGAGAAAACTCTCTGTAAGGTGGTGTTGGCCCATACCTCAGACGTGTTTTATGTCCATTATGATGTTGAGATACTCAATTCCATCAATCCGGAGTTTTATGAGGCCAAGGGCAATCGCCAAGATCTCTCATGAACATTTTGGGAAAAGTCAGTTTCAGATCGATTTTACCCTGCGGGCATTTGGGATGCTTGTTGACACTGAAAACCCAAGTTTGGAACCCCCAAAATGTTCATTTTTTAGTCACATAGTTGCATTCTAGTGACACACAATTTTCTATGGCTTCTGAATCGACGATGACCTTCCTACAATTATCTGGGCAAAAATTAGGATTTGGAATGTCATAACTGTACGTGGTCCAGAGAGACTGTTGCTAAAGATTTTTCCGATGAATGATCAATCAAAATACTCATTTTTGAAGTTATGAGATGATGTTTTAGTCCTACATGATCCCCCTTAGCTTACGGATCGAAGAAACCCTCTGTCAAACAATTTACGTGAAAATCAAGATTTTCAGACCAAACCGGCACCAAGCGCCCAAGCGCCCAAAACTGCATTCCAAAGCCTCTTTTGGTGCCATGAGAAAGTAAGCGTCTGAGCGCCCAAAATGCCCTCAGTGAGCGCTACCTTGTTGGTGCCTTGGCGCTAACCCAGTTTCAAGAAGCAATTATTTCAAATTTTGGGGTTGTTTTGACCCCTCCACTTCTCCCCATGCAGCTTAAATTTGAGATCTCGTTGAGCATAGTACGATTACATGGGGGATGCAAAAGGGTAGGTAAACATGCCACTTTTTGACTGATTTTGGAAGCTTCCCAAAAGATAAATCATGCAAATTATGGCAAAACTGGAGGGAAGTATGCTTGGCTTGGAGATTTAGCTGAGCCAGCACTAACTTTATCCATTTTTTTTAAGAGGGGGGATTATTCTCATTCTCTCAGACTTAGGGGCAGGTGCTTGGTGCAAGAGAGGAGAGGTTGGAGCTTCTTTGGGAGAGAGCTTCTTGAGCAAGAAGTGAAGGAAGGCTTTTCATCTTCTTCAAGGAGAGAAACCATAGAGGTGGGTTTTCCAACTTCTTCTTCATCTTCTTCTTCGCTGCTTTTCTTCAGCAAAGTCGGGTGGACTTGGCATTATCTCTTACGATGAGGAGAGCTTCATCTTTCTTTGGAAAAGGAGAAACTCCAATTAGGAGAGCTTCCTCTTTACGTTGGATAAGGCTTTTGGTGACTGCGGTGTTCTCTCTGACGAATGAGAGCTTCCTCTCTACATTTGGGAAGGAATACAACAATCATCTTTTTTAATTGAGGAGGGATTCATCTTTACAACTGAGGGCATCATCAAACATCTCATAGGTGATACACTTTTTACCTTGTATTTTCCTTTCCGTAGCTAGACATAGAATTGTGTTAGAGAATGATTAGGGCTAGGTTGTTGTTTTCCTAAAGAAAGTCATAAGCCTTTTCACATTGTATACTTAATCATTGTTATGTCTTAGAGCCTTTGAACTCATTGACTATAAAACATATCAACATTGAGTTATGTCATCCGCAACTTATGATGGGCATATAATAGAAGGTGATAAACTTTTTATCCACTGACAAGAAGTTTAGTTATGATTTAGAGATTATATTGCATAAAAAATAACTTTATAGTCATCAAGCTCTCGAGCATGAATACTTTTGGGAATGAGAGTTAGAGGCTAATGTTTAATTATATCAAGTAGGTTGGAGAAGATAAAGTGTTCAATTGTTTTAATACATGCATTTATACTTATGTTTAAGTGTCTTTAAGGAATGTATAATTGAAATCATTAGGCCAATAGATTTATCTGATCTAATGTGGAAGAAGGGTATTTTAATATCCTCATATATAAAATCAGCAACAAGAGAAATGCCTTCCTGCGAGCTGATGTGCATGAACACATTTTTATCAAGCACTAATCTTGATGTATTTTTAATAAAATCTTCCAAATTCAAATTCAAGATCATCCAAACCTAGTTTTTAGCAAGTTTATGTTCTAACAAACCGTTTTGACAAGATGAATCCCTTGATGTAAAAATTGATTATATTTTTGTCCAACTATGCCCATTTCAAGCCATTGAAGCACAAATAGAAGTTTTGGGTTGTCAATTAAATGATGAAATGAACTCTAAAATTGATATATGTATAGTTTAATCAGATGTCTCGATGCGATGAATCCAATAAGCTTAAAATCATTAAATTTCAAGGTCATTAAGGTGCCCCAATTTATAAAAAATCTTTTATTACCAAAGTAGATCAACATGAATCATTCAATCAAGTGGTTAGGAAAGTTTCACGATAAAATACCAATATGCTACTATTCGAAAGCCTATAAACAAGTATATTCTCTTCACTTGAAGGGGGAAGAGAAGAAGGAGAAGAGGAATTTGAGTCTATTATGAGAGAAGACTAGATAATGACTATCGTCCTCCGTAGTAGCCGATCACCATTGATCATCACCCATAGGCCACTGTCGACCGCCGTTGGCCATTATTGTCTGTCGTTGCTGACTGTCGGCTACTAACGACCACTGCTTGCAACGACTGTAGTCCAAATCTATTATTATGCTAAACACCTATATTTTCTTTATGTTCTTTAAAGAAAAATGTAAATTTCGGTGTAAGATTATAACTTTGTTCTTTCTATTGTGGAATAAGAGGGCACCATTGTTCTTACAAACACATGTTGAATTACTTTGATTCAGTTATGCCCCACGTTCCTTTATATGATTTTTCAGCTAAAAAGTTTTGGTGTCTCATATCACTGCTTCTCGTTTATTCATGTGCGAGTGTTAGATGTTCGTACAATGCTAAGACATTAAAATATTAATTCATGGTCGTGAATTCTCTGACACCCAGTAGTTTCACACAGTTTGTGTGAAATAAAT
This sequence comes from Phalaenopsis aphrodite, assembly GCA_003013225.1. Lineage (NCBI taxonomy): Eukaryota > Viridiplantae > Streptophyta > Magnoliopsida > Asparagales > Orchidaceae > Phalaenopsis > Phalaenopsis aphrodite. The sequence goes on along the minus strand of NEWO01000126.1, from coordinate 417,986 downwards.
TCCCGTTTATAGAAGACTACACTTTCTCAATGGCTAACAAATACAAAAAATGAGCTTCTCTCCCTAGTACTCATCTTGTTCGAGCATGATATTGGAGTTCGAGAGTCAAGTCCTTACTTCTTTTCTCACTTATATAAATCACTCAACTGGTGAAGAAACCTTCTTTGCACCTCTTAAAGATCGTGTGCTTAGAACTTAGAAGGTAGGAGTCTCAAAATGAGATTCAATGACTTTTGCACGAGACTTAACAATCGATTATAGTGCATATTAGAGAGGTGTGATTACCTCAAAATCTATTGATTAGAGGCACACAATTAACACCCCCTCCACATAACTGAATTTCCTCATAAATTTTACCTATTGAACATTGCTAGCTGTACGCATGCATTTCGTATGGTCAAACATAACCTCTAACACGTGTGGAGAACTTAAATCGGTCTCACATAATCTCTGGCTAGTTATGATGTCTAATATAAGAAGAGTTCCTTCTATGGGATATAAATCATTTTACCATATGAATACATTGATTGTTATAGAACTGACATGCATATACAACAAACTTTTAACACACTTACTTGTCAAGTTTTTTTTGCCACTCTTAAAAGCCAAAAACACGTACTTAATTTTATTCGTTCCAAGGGGAGTCCGACATTTATTTCTTTCTCATACATGATATTAAGTCACAAGTACTTGCTGATTTTGTGGTTGAATGTATAATTTTTATTGTTGTTGAGCAATTTATTTCACCTCTTAAAACTCTTTCCAATTGATTATGTATGTCGATTGAGCTTGTAGGAGTTTTGAAACTAGCGTTGGAGTTTTGCTCATTTTCTCCTAAGCAATACATTAGCAAATGTAGGTTTCATATGAAATTTCTTACAATGAACATATATCGCTAAATGGAAGGAGACTTCATTGTTCATAATTTACAACAAAAGTTGTAACTTGGCTTGGTTAAATCACTCATTGTTTATATCCAAACACACCAAACAATTCACATACTTTGGGAACACAATCTTGCCTTCTTTATGACTTCTAAGCATAAATCTAGCAACAATAGAGTCATCCTCTCTAGCACCCACCATTTAGATGATGATCTCGAAGTCAATACCTCGGGAGCTTGCTTCTACTCTACTGGCGAAACAACCTTTTTATTTACCCCTTGAAGAAGTACCCATGAGATAGTCTCGATGAGAAGCTATTAGTAAACATAATCCTCACTAGAAAGATAAAGATATAATCTTCACTTATACCGTTAGAAGATATGCCCATGAGTTAGCTCGATGAGAAGCTAGCATAATTCTCACTAGAAATATACTTTGAGGGCAAGTGACAAGCATATTCTCCAATTATATCTCTTTAAGCATGCCCATGAGATAGTCTCGATCATAAGCTAGTATTGGACACAATCAAAAGCTTGAGATGGTATAATTTAGGACTCGTATTAAGGTCGTAACTATTAACTCGTTAATGAGTAAAAAACTTAGAATTTATCACTTACAGAACTAGGATAGGTTTGATAAGTAAAAGCTTCAATGCAAACATTGTAACGTATGGCTTCGGCTTTGATACATGGTATTTATATCGACTTCAACGAACATGTTAACTCTTACTAAAGTTACGACAAAGGAGCTTAAAATTTGAGCTTTAGTGGGTGCATGTTTGACTTATATGAACAAAAGGGAGCTCCAAGTTTCCAACACAGCTTTGATGAATGCAAGATGAATGTTAGATGTAGCTTTGATGCTCAACTTTGACACAAAAAAAAAAAAAGAAAAAAGAATGAACTATTGATGCTTAACTTTGATGAACATTTGATGCATCTTCTATGCTTGATTTTAACAAATATTAGAGTGATTTTTGACATGACGAGAAAAAAGACTACTTTGCTTACGAGATATAATCAGGGGTACACATACAATTATAATTTCTACTTCCCTTGTTACGTTTTCCCCAAATCATGCCAAGCTCATTTCTGATGCAGTGTTGATGAATGTCTCGAATGTGTTCGGGTCATGAAAAAAATTTAGACACATATTTTGTAGTGTCGAATAAGCATTAGCGTGTGTCAAAGTCACGTCTGTGTTTGATATGTGTCTTATACAAGTAGACGTTCTTTTAGAAGTGTGCGCCGTACAATATTTTTTGCTCATCATCATTAAAAAAGAAGAAAAATTAAATAAATTACAAACAATAGAATTAAAACAACAAAATGTTATAAATATAAATATAAAAACTAATATATATATATATATATATATCCCCGAAGAAAAACAAAAGAAATATCCATAGAAATACCGCAAATTGGTCGTCTGGATCTCCCCGCCGCAGAAACCCTAGAATTAACGGAGAAATTGGTCGTCATCTGCTCCAATTCTCATGCTGCAGAAACCCCCTAGCACTCCTTTTAGTAACCTTACATAAAGATCTTCCGCCTTCTTCGCATCCAAGCCGACTCTCAGCTTCCCCCTTTTTTCGCCACAGTAGTAGGTATCTCCCCATCTCTCTCTCTCTCTCTCTCTCTCTGGTTCTCCATCTTTACACTTTTATTATTCTTAGAGTTGAAAATTTTTATTGCGTGAACGGTTTGATCTCAAGGAATTATTGTTTTCTTCTACATTTGAAGTAACTCTACATGGATTACGGAGGCAGGTCTGATTCTGTAATCGAGATCATTCCCGATGCTTCTGCTATTTGTTCTGAACCTATACCATCTTCACTCGATCAATCAATATGGGCCACAGAAGACGATTACCGTGCTTGGAATGGCGATTCCTCCATGGATTCCTTCTCAAACCAAACCAATGATGGCCGGCAACCCCATTCCCGAGCTGGGAGTGAGCAGCCCCATAGCAAGAAGCCTCGAATTTCCTTACAGGGAGATTCTGGTGCTGGCAAGTCCAAAGCTTTAGGTAAAATGTTCTTCAAAACCAAATTATGCTGCAAATTTCGTGCCGGGACATGCCCTTATGTCACAAACTGCAACTTCGCACATGGAATGGATGAGCTCAGGAAGCCTCCTCCCAATTGGCAAGAAATTGTAGCAGCTCTTGAAGATGGAACTTTTGTTGAGCCAAGGGAGGAGCACCAGATTCCAATCCTGACTACCTCCTCTGTTGTGGGTGAGGGACAGAGATCATACAAGGGGAGAAACTGCAAGAAGTTCTATACTGAAGAAGGTTGCCCTTATGGTGATACTTGTACTTTTCTGCACGATGAGTTAAAGCCTCGTGAAAGTGTGGCTATAAGCCTTTCTCCCACAGTTGGAGGGGGAGGTTATGGTGGTGGAGGGAATGGAATGAATCAGAAGCCTTCCAATTGGAAGACGAGGATCTGTAACAAGTGGGAGATGACTGGGTATTGCCCATTTGGCAGCAAGTGCCATTTTGCTCATGGTGCTGCAGGTCATTTCTATCTTTCATCTTGGTTACTTTCATTTGTTATAGAATGAGTTGTTGATGAAAGGTTTTTAATGTGCTTTTTTTGGTGTCTTTGTCCCACCTTCTTTTGGCTACATTTAATGGGTAGAATTAGGGGTGTAAATATGTTGAGTCGAGCTCAAGCCACCACCCTTAGTTTGAGCTTGACTAGTTAATCAAGTTCAAGCTTGAGCTAAACTAGTTAATCGATTTCAAGCTTGAGCTTAAGTCTACGAGTTCAAAATTAAGCTTAAGTATACGAGTTAGAGCTGACTTGTTTATTATGAAATAGAGAAAACATTATTATTTCTTGCTAGTGTTATAATAAGATAAAAAATAAGATGACCAATTAGGAGATAAATAATAAGAAATTATTTGATATAAGATATACAATAATTTTAAAAAAATCTTGAATTTTAATATATTTTCATTATATTTCATTTAAATATTTTTTTAAACAAACTGGCTCACGATCTAATGAGTTGAGTCGTGCTTGGCTGGAATTTGGCTTATTAACTCATTGAGCTTAGCTGAGCCGTGCTCGAGCTTACACACGAGTGAACTCGGCTACGTTACACCCCTAGTCATAATATATGTTTTATGTTTAATGCAACTGACGATGTGATGATGCTACATCTTGTCACTGGATTTGAATCTATTTGAGTATAGGAACTGGATTATGATAACTATAAAGCATGCACGGTCTGATGATGTTTATGGTTTCTCATGTATGGTGGATCTCTTCCTTAATCTGTCTGTTGTCAAATTTTTTGCATCTTTTTGGGAGTGAAAGTAAGAATTGATTCACTATTAGATTGTGGTTTAATTTTTAATGCTTTTTGTTTCTTTACTTCTCTATGAAATTTATAGAGCATTATTGATTTGATCGTGCTCTATTGGTTTGGAGTTGAATCACCTTAAAGGCTTTCTATGCTCTAAACTTTAACAGTGCTTTTCAAGTGGATGCAGGAGAGATGTATAAGTGAACGAACTAGTGGAGTGTTTGGATAGGATAGGTGGAAGATCTTCATCGTGAGCTTAGAGGAGGAGGTGGGCTTGAGGTGCTTGGACATGAAATTAGGAAAGCATAAAAAGATATAAATCGGAATTGAGAGGAGGAATAGGAAGTGAGTGGGGAGGAGAAGAGTGATAATGAGTGAGGGGTGAAGATGGAGAGGAGTAATGGAGAGAAAGGTTTAGTAGGAAAGCATCGTCGCTTGGTAATTATTCAATTCGTCACATTCTCGTGGCACTTTTACTTTTATCAGAGGACTACTAAGCAAAATAATAATAAAAAAAAGGCAATCGAGCTTTGGCATTTTGACTTTATTTGGATAGTATATTTCGTATCAATGTGATAATAATGCTCTCTTGTTATTTTATATGACTATCTAGTATTTCAATTTCTAGGTGGTTTATGATAACTATAAAATCTGCACATTTGAGGGTGTTGTTCCTTTTATAGGACTACAGCTTATTGATCTTGTGCATGCAACTAAGACATGGGATATTTTTACAGGTAACATTTGTTATCTTTCTGTTGGTATGCTTGAATTGTGTTTTGGCTATACTTTTCATCTTAGTATTTATCTAAATTTCTCTACCAGATTATATGGAGTATCTGATTGTGATCTTTCACATTAAATGTGAATGCTAAGTGTAATACTCATGTATTCTCTATGTCAAAGAACTCATTACTTATCATAGTTGCTAGACATGTACATTATTTTACTTTTCTTTATTATCATTATAATATATCTATATTCATGCCTACTTTTGGGGAGTTTTGTCATACCGAAAGCAGGCATTTGTTTGGTATTAAGATTGTTTCCTTGTTTATTATACTTTTTAGTTGCTTAGCTTAAAAAAATCTGACAAGGCACAATTTTAATTTCGGCATATGCAAATTATATAATGATAAAACGATGCACATGCCGCTCCTTTGTGACTTTTATAAAGCAACAATAACAGCATTTATTTAATCACACTTTATAGATGTGTATTTGTATCACATTAAATGATTTTTTGTGCTCTTTGCATTCGATGGGTGAAAGATCTCTTAGTGACCTTGAAGGATCAAGCATGAAGTGCTTGCTTATGATGTTAGTGAAGCTTAGAAAGATATAGTGGGATTGCGACAAAGAAAAATGGGAGGAGAGGAGAAGAGAGAGAATAAGAAAGGGGAGATGGCAGGGAGCTAGTTGTGAGATACAGAGGAGAAGAGGAGAGGAGGGAGGGAGGAATTGAAACTATGCACCGCTATTTTTACATTATGGCTGCAATTATGTCATCACGGCACCTATGTTCCATCTTTTTATAAATTTTGAGATGATAATTGTTTTAAATTTTCAAATGAAGTGTTATGTTTCCACGGTTTTTGTACATGTTGACAATAGTGCAGAAGCAATGTATTATTTCATTTTCACAAATGCTATTTTGCATATAGGCGTCCACTTTAAGTTCTTTACAGTTTTCTATTCTAGAAAGAATGATGCATGCTTTTCTAGGCGTTGAAATAAATGTGCTAAGCATTGCAGCTACCTTGTTAACCTCTGTATCTCCGTCATTGATTAACACAGTGCAAGCATTAAAAGGACTGCATTCACTTTATCAAGATTTTTTCTTATTCCTCTTTGGATGTTTAGATACAACTTTATTATGAGAATTTATTCTAAACGAATTTGAATGGAGTCAATCGCTTTTTACTGGAGCAGCAAATGAATTGAGTATTTGATAAGTTACTTGTGTATTGGTTCGATAAGAACTCATTAATGTTCATTTAATTAATTACTCAGCTCAATACGAAGTTATTTATGATCATTTGATTAATCAAACTAATAGGTTTGAAATTGTGAGCTTCGAAAATTTGAAAATGACTCGACCTCTCTCGAAAGGTGAGAGATGAAGGGAAGTTTATCGTGAGGTTCTGGGTTGAATTTTCAAAATGCAGATGAGATAGTAGATAAAACACACTGATATATTCTGCCATCATTTTGCGAGGACTTAAGATATGAGGTTTGATATTTCCCATTCGCACAAGCTCCTATGGTTAATTATCTCTTTCGATAGCGGGAGAGCACTTTCGATTAAGGCTAGTCATTAGGAAGTTGATTGCTCGACGTTGCTTGGTGTATAGTAGCAGTCATATTTAAGATTTATGAATTTATAAAATCGTCACTATGAGCTAAAAAGCGAATGGTGAAGGAAATGATGACGCACCTGGTCAAAATCGCATGGTTTTATCATTTCGTTGCGTCGCGAACTTTGGTATACTTAGCAGAGGAGGTGTTTGACCCAACCTAACATAATGATTATTGTTAGCAACGATCGATTGTTTCGTCCAAATGGACTTTGTAGACCTGGAGTGATATTTGTATATGAGGACTAATTTAAGTCAACCTTAGCTAACAAAGATAAGTTTGTAAACAAGTAGAACTTAAATGAGCTCAGGCTTGGCTCGTGTTCGGCTACTTCGAAATTGGTTCGTTTAAATTAATTAAAAAAATAGATGTAGGGTATTAGATTTGAACCTGCACCACTTTTGTTTACTGGAAGATGCATAACTACATGATTGCACGAGCTGTTATGATTTAAACAAAGGGTTGTTCGTATTTGGCTAGTTCATAATTTGAGTTTAAAAAGATTATTTATGTTGGCCTCTTTTTCTTAACAAATGATTCAAACACGAGATGTTCGCGGACATGATCTTTTTTGAAATATACCTTGTGAGTCATAACTCAAAAGGGCAAAATATCATTTGGGGACATATGAGTTACAGTTGTGACCATAATATAATGAAGACATTTGGCAGTAAACCACACGGTTAGAAAGCTTTGATCATAACCGCTTCTGTGGTGCCTTTTGGCGGCAAGACCACGCAGATAAAGAACTCGGGTCACGTCCTTATAGACAACATGTCGGTCTAAGTTGGACTAGTCAGACCTTGCCACACAATCGCTAATTACGTGAGGTCTGGGAGAGGGTGAGCATGATTTCAACGGTCGGGTGGTATCCACACAATCGCTAATCACGTACAAAGAAGAGGGGAATCAATGTGGGTTTTTGGGGGAAAGTTTAAAAGAGGATCTAGGAGAAGTATTTATGAGGGCTAATTATCTTCGATTGGTTTTAATGTTTTGCCTGACTGTAGCTCTTTTCTCTTCATATTCTTAGCGACATCTAGGGTTTGTAAATCAACGTTTCATCTTATTTGTTTTTGTTGGTATTAATAAAATCAGCTCTCATTTGAGTTACCCCGCCTCTCTATTGCAATTTCTTCATTGTTTGCACTCTGTTTTTGTTTCCGGATTGTATCACAAATATGATAGACATTTAAAAGTAAATTTTATTAGTGGGATTTACATATATACTTTGTAATTCTTATATATTTACATGTCTATACTTATATTTCGATATTTATTTGTATAATTCTCAAATATTTAAATCAGATCAAAGTACTACGAATATTAACTTTTTTGCAGTGAAATACATCTTTTATGCATAATTTTTTATGTCAATAAGATAATAAAGTGCTATGTAATTAAATATCAAATTTTAAGTGTTAGATATTTAAATGCATAAGAATTGTATGGCATGAAAAATTTTATACGATGTAAACTGCAGGATAATAGATTGCATAATGTATTTATTAAGCAGATTATGGGATTAAATCATATAATATTGTTGAAGATAACATTCCATAAAACAATTAAGAGGATTTCTTCTTGTGCAACAGAAGCTAGAAGCGAAAATTTTAGGTAGAAGATGGTAAATAAATAATAATGTGAAATGTGTAATTAGTATAATGGACTAGACTTTTCTAGAATTTGCAATTAGTATTTCACTTTTAATAGTTAAAATAATAATATTTTTTTTATGTGATATGAAATATTTGGATGATATAAATGTAAAAGGCAAAATGTAGCTGTGATGTAAATACATAAGAATTTATTGTTATGTATGTAAATTCCACTATACAATTATTATATATTTATCTTCATTTGAAATGATTTGTTATTCTGCAGAGCTCCATAGATATGGTGGAGGGTTGGTAGAAATGGAAGCGAGGGATTCTTCGGCAACTGGAATGGACTTGAAGCAGGCCAGTGCGGCGACGAAGGCTGTAACCGACGTTGTAGCGGCGTCGAGCATCTCCATTCCTCATGGTGAAGTTTATCACGTTGGAGTTCCTGCACAAAGATCAACAATGGCGAATCAAAGACAGATTCAAAGGCCTGTTCAGAACTGGAAAGGGCCAGATAAGATCAGTAGGATTTACGGGGATTGGATAGATGAAAATGAGTAAAATTCTCTCTTTTGTAGGAAAAGGGTTGGTTTGGAGTTATGAGCTGTGGTGTGGAATCTAAGGCGTCAGTAATTAACATTTATCAATGTTGTATTATGTTTTGGAATTTGAACATGTTGTATAATATGGTTTTTGAGAATTATGATTGTTGTTGGTGTCATCTGTAAATTTCAGTTTTGTGAGCTAACTAGGCGTAAATTATGGCAATTACATACAGACCACCTGAAACATTTGTATTTACAAATCAAGCATCCTCTTCCATCCATTTTGCAAATTCTCACTCAAATATCAATATCGTAAACATATATTTCATCTATATGTGTAATAAGATGTCTTGATTTTAGATGAACTGAACTAATGCTGACTGTTATTGCTTTGTTATCATCTATCAAATACCTTTCAACAGATGCATAGACGCATATCCTGCCTGGGAAGACAAATCCAAGATGAAGGAAGCCATGAAAACTGGCAAGCAGCAAACAAGCGACGACCTCACAATTGACGGGGTTTCTTTGCAGTTCCTATAGGTTCTCGGCCTCGACTGCATCGCAACCTCGCTGGAAACAGCACATCTCTGCCTCACAAAACCGGTGACGGCCTTCGAGCTTCGATCACTGATGAAGCATGCCGCCACCTGAGAGAGAAGCTATAGAACAAGCGATGATTGTGAGGCCAAACAAATAGTGGAAGGAATGTGCTATATGTGAGGGCCGGAATCTTTGAGGAGCATGCGGTGGTGGGGAAGGAGAATGTGAATGTGGCAATCTATGGAGAGTGATCACGGAACTATGATGGTTTGGTGAAGGGTCTCAGAGAATGAACTGGATCACATCAAAATCGATCCATCACAAATTCAAATGGGCCTAATATATTTTGAGAGATTAAATGATCTTCAAGTCTGATAAATTTGTAGTCAGATCGAGCATCTCGATGAGTCAAATCCAACGAATTCAATATCACTTAATTTTGATATTATTAAGGCACTTAAATGCTAATAAAACAACATATGATCGAATCAATCACTTTAGGTTGTCCCGATGAAGTGGTTTGGGTTTATGTAATATTTACGAAGCATGTCACTTATAAAATTTAAGTCAATCTCCACCTTCTTTGTGAATGGAGGCTTTGACCTGGAAGAGAAACTGAATGAGCTCCAAGCTCTTGAGGATTCTCAAGCTCCGCTGCACCTACTGCTGTCGACTAGCTGCTGCCACCTGCAGACTAGTGTCGCTGCTGCTCGACCATCACTGTTGAGCCTCCTTTGTTGTTAGACCACAATTGGTCAATCGTCAAGCCACTACCATTGTCATCACTGTCCGACCACCACTATTGAGTTGCAGTCATAACCAACCAACGTTGCCAAACCTTCGTCGTTTGGGCACTAGACCACCGTTGTTGGGCTACCATTATTTGTTTGTCGTCATTGTCAGATCACCGTCGCCGCAACCAGACGAACACGACTGCTAGACTACCATAGCTCAGTCGCCGTCATCGCACTGCCACTACCGATGGATCGTCATCGCCTCCATCAGACATCCATTGTCGGCTATCACTGTCATCGCCGCTACCTCTGACATAGGAGTAAGACTTTTTGGCACTCAACCTCTACCGTCAACTTTTCTTTATAGCAACTAGATCACCATCACATCCTCGACGTTTTCTATCACTTCCCTAGCGAAAAGTCATATCGTACTTGTGTAATATACTTCAAGGTATTCAAGTGCTGATAAATTTTTGTAACAAACATCGACATAGTGGAATCATTTGAATAGGTCAAACACCATGATGCTAATATTTCACTTTGCCCCCTCCAATTTATTATATAAAAACACACACACAAAAAGTTATAAAATTAAATAAATTAAAGCTAACTATCAAATCGAGCTATGTTCCTCATAAAAACATGGAATAATGGTTGTACGCTGCTCTTAAAATATAAAAGGCGTTGGAATTTCCACGTGTCATCATTTGGACAGATAGCATCAAATCCAGTTCGGAAATAGCCTTGCCCCCCATTTGCCTCCTCTTATCGGCATCGCATCCTACATCAAGGCCGACATCTGTTCGCGACTCGAGCGGCTAATTTCGCTGTTTTGTGATCTGTACTAAATATCTCTTTTTTTTTCTTAGTTGTGTTTGTGTCATTACTCGTGTTTGTAAACCCTCTCATGTATGAGGTTCAGCGCATCCCTGCAACCTCCGCCATTATTCGTGGATAGAAAAGCCACGAGAAGCTTATTTGGGGGTGGTTTATAAGTGTGATGGTATTTTTAAAAATATCGCGGTATTGTTTAGTTTACGTGTTTTGTTCGATAATTTGAAGATACAGTTTCATTTATATACTAAACGCAGACAGCAGATCGAACCTTGTTGTCGATCCATGGCCCGCGTTTTAGGATAAACTGTTTATCCTGAAACGCACAAGTTGCCCCAAACGCACCCGAAGTCTATTGCAGTTCACAATTTGTACGTTTTTTTATTATTATTCAAAATGAGTGGTCGAGGCTATTAGACTAGTCCAGGTCATCCCTAACGCGCAAAATCACTCGAGTACCAATCCCATAGGGCAAAGTACATAATTGAGGTTATGTACTTATATTGTTATTTAGCTTTTTCATTTTTCATTTTTAAAATTTTTATTTTTTTTAGTCATAACAAACATAATTTTATGACAATATATATTAAGGTTTGATAAAGATATAAAGTATAAATAAAATTATAGTATTGATAATCATTTAAGAAAAAAGTCTCTAAAAATATTTGCAGGGATAACATAAATCTTAGCTTTGATGAAGTGTCAAACCATATTAGTCGACATAGCATAAGCCTTGTGTGATCGTAAAAGTGAAAGATCATATAAGAATTACCATCCTTTTGAGACTGATCCACCCTTGAACGAACATGTGAGGGCCGAATATCACAACCTGGTCGAGGGTTTAGAATTAACCAATACGAGAATACAGTTGGGCAGTTACAATACTCATATTCTTAAACCACAGTAACAAAATGAAAATAGAAATAATATAGATGCCACTTACACTTAATAAATCAACAAATTAAAAGAGTATTTGTCCATTTATATTTATGAATATGATTAATCAATATTTTTCTAAGACTTTATTATATAATACTATATCATTTCCATATCTGTATCATTTTATATATTTGTCACACGAACATCTTTTATAATTGTATCATTTAAGATAATTCAATAGAAATAACTTTTTATGTTTACATGCATGAGTAACTTAGTATCCTGCGATTATTACCATAAGGGGGTATATGTCATTATAGCTAATCATTCACATACAAGTATACTATATAATATATTTCATTCAATTTCAATATAACCATTGATAAGGGGGTAAATGTCATTATATTAAATATTAGTGTTATGTAGTCCAACAACATATGATTATATAGTTTCTCCCCTAAGTTATATATTTAAAATATCAAATATTTGTATTTATATACTTTTGATATGTAATAAATAAAATTTATTCGATAAAATGTGAATTTTAACGAAATTATTAGAATTATACTTTAGAAATTAAATTCCGGACGAGTCTAACTCCAACTGAAGCAAAATTACTTTCTTTGAGTACCAACCCATCCAATTTTCAAAAAAAAAAAGAAGCATATATATATATATATATATATATATATATATATATATATATATATATATATATATATATACCACACCATTTTTTTATATCTATGTATCTAGCACCTGAGCTTTTATATTTATAAACATAACACTCAAATCTTTAATATCACATGAAAAATCTCAGTTATACTTTTTTTTATTTAATGAAATGTGCATTTTTGGGCATATGTTTACTACAAAAAAAGTAATATAATTAAAAAAATAGATGTTAGATATATAAATACATAAGAATTATGTGATATGTATGTAAATTTTATTTGATTAAGTTGAGCATGATATTACTTTTAGCTAGAGAAGAAGCTGTGCAAGCCAAAGTTAGAGGCGAATCTAGCTAGGAGAAAGGCATAATGAACAATTGGATCATCTGAATCCAAACCAACCGGACTAAAGCAAAACAGACAAGCATTCAGGCTAACTATTATAACAAAAGCCGATTAAAGGCATCCATCAATCTTATGGTATATTCGACCAAAAAAAGAATCAAATTCTTTGATATGGATCAAGAGTCTCAAAGTCATCACACAGACTCTCCTTGTTAAGAAATGAGTTTCTATTTGATTCGCCGTCTGGTTACATTCCGTCAACATGAGCTCTTTATCTAGAGTCAATGTCTGACAACCAAACTAGATCAACTGATCAACAATGCTCAGTTGGTTAAATTTAATTATGTCGACCCGAAGCCAAGTGAGATAAGCCGACTAACAACATCAACTCGTCCTAGCTAACCAAATTTGCCTTATCAAGTCTAGGTCAAATGGGCATAGCTGGCCTAGTCTAAGAACAACCAAACAATATGCTCATGCATGTAAAATATGTCGAATTTTTTGTATCACTATACGTGACCCCTGATTTACAAATAGAGAGATTATTATAAGAAATAGAAAAGTCAAATTTTATTCACTACCTCTACTTTTCATCTCTCAATTTTTCTTTCCACTCTATTTCTTCCAACCACTTCAAAAGTAATTCAAGAATAAATTAGAATTAAATGTAATTTTAAATTATATTTAAATCCCCCACAATAAATCCTTAAATTTTCTTAGTATTTGTCCACTGTAACTTTTTCTTTTACGTGACCTTTAACCGCTTTTTCCGGTCAAATATAAAGGGGGACAGGACTGCGGGCACGACTGCACTAACCCCGGTCTTTCCTTTCCCTCTTCCCTTTTCCTCGCTCAGCGCTCGCCCATTCTCTCTCCCCGTCTTCCATCTCAGCAGCGAAACTTTCACACTTGAATCAAAAGAGCTTAACTCGATTTGATCCTGGAAGCTCCATTGGGAGATCCACTAACAGAGCTCTCGATTTGAGTGGGAATGGCGAAGCAGGGCTACAAATTTCGTATCCTTTTATCGATTACCTTAGATTCGGCTTTCATACCGGTTTACTTTTTTCGTTACATAGCTATTCTTGTGATGATTATTTGGTTCTTGGATGGCGTTGAGATGTTGAATGGTTCTTCCCGGTTATTTACGCTTCGCTGATGGTGTGGTTTGGTTTTCATTCGGCATTTGTCGGTTGAGTTTGGTACATCACTGGTGTTTTTAAAGATTGTTTAATCAGGTTTAGGTTGATGCATTTTGTTAGGGTTTACTGTTGTAGTTATTTACTGGGTGGAGATATTTTGGTTGCTGCGGTTTTATTTTCTTGATTAGAACGATCTGTTTAACTTATGCTGAATTCATGGTGTAAAATCTTCTTACAGTGCTATTTTATGTTGAGGCTTTTGTATGGAATCTGGAAATACATGTGTAATCTCGTAGGAATCTCTGTCCCAATCATGGAAATGTGGGATAGTTTGCTTTGCTATGATTAAAGAATGAGTTTCTAGTGCTTAGGGCAAGTTCCAAAGATTAGAATCTCTACTATATGCACAAAAAATCATGCGAGTAGGAATGCCTTGGAATCTGAAGCACTGAACTAGTAGCGGAGCTTGTATCAACTTTAGTATATTGATGTAGTCTGTTGACGGTGAATTAGATAATTCTGTGGAGTAAGGCAACTGAGAACTTGTAGTTTCACTAGTCATTCTGTTTGAAATTCTATCGCATTGCATGTCCTAGGGTTTTTTTTATCATGCTTATTTATTAAAATGCAAAATGAATGTATCCGTGATGTGGTTGGTGTAGCTCGAGTGGCGAACAAGATTAGAGAGTCATCTTAGATGGTTTGGTAACATTAAACTTCGACATCTAATGATCTAGTTAGGACAGTAGATGTTTTAGATTGGACTTATGTGAAGAAAGGCAGAGGTAGGCCTAAAAAGACTTGGGCATATTGTATAAAAAATGATCTTAATCAATTAGAATTAAATGAAAATATGGCGCTCAATAGGACACAATGGAGAAAAAGGATTCATATAGCTGACCCCACTTAGTTGGATAAAGGCATGTTGTTGTTGTTGTTCCTTTAGTTTTGGAGCAATCTTTGTTTCACTACATGTTAGTCTGTTAAACAGGTCAGGTGAGAATTTGTAATTTTACTACCATTCTGTTTGACATTTTTGTGAATTGCTTGTCCCGCAGTCTTTGTCATAGTTTTAATGAACTATCTGAGTTCAGGCCACTTTTATGATGTTATTGAATAGCTTTACTGCCCCCCTTTTGTGAACCAAGCTAGGATTACCCAGCTCATCTCATGTTTTTCATTGCGCAATGCATGAAATCACATCATTAAGGTTAACAATTGAAATATTCTGGATAAGGATTTCCTTATCTTAGTTTTAAGGTAACTAATTGATTCGGATTCAGGCAATACTGCTTGCATGCTATATGCATTTTTTTATTGGCGGTGAAAGATTTTTTCCATTTTTAAACTGCACTTCTGCATACAAAATGCTGTCATTTATGAAATGATTTTTCCAATATAGCTATCAAGGTATTTGACACCTTAGTTAAAATGAAAATGCAAAAGAATAATTTGGCAGAATTTAATTAAGACTTCACTTTTGTCCATACATTAAATGATTAAAATGGTGGCCTTTGAAATAGATTGCAATCTTCTTTATGTAGTGCTTTTTCTTAACTTTGAATACAGAAGAATTTGTCGCACACGCAGGTGATGTAAACTGTTTAAATATTGGAAAGAAATCATGTAGAGTTTTTGTCACTGGTGGCAGTGACCGTGCGGTCAATTTGTGGGGCTTTGATTCATCAAAATCTTTGCTGGTTAGTTCAAACTTCAATGAATTTTTTACGATCCTTTTTGCTTTCTTTTTGGGTCCACATTTCTATCTATTGTGAACTATGCCCACTAACCTTAGATGAATTGCTATTTTGATCATTGATATCATGCCATCCCATCTATGATTCTATGACCTTTGTATGAATGCATAATTTGATACATGCATACAAGTTTACAACTGTGATAATTTAAAATATAAACCTGCTACAATATAAATGGTTTTCAAGCTTTTTATTTTGTTTTTTATCTTTGTATTGAAATAAGGCTAACAAATCTATGATATAACCAGCAAATCTTTTTAGCTTTTTATGTGTTATGAAAATATTTTGAGATTTTGAAATATTTCTTCATCTTTCAAATTGTTTGATTCAAGCCAATTCATAATCAAATTCAAGGAAAAAAATAAGGAAGATAGTCTACTCCAAAATCAGGAAAATAAAGGAAGCAGTTGCAGGTTATGAAAACAATCCTAATATTATGAGCCTCAATAGGACCACAATCATGACATTGAGAATTGCAGGAGGTTAAAGAACATAGATGAGGATTTGTTTCATGTAGAGAAAATGAAGGTGTTCTCAACACTTTGTCACTACCTATCCAAGCAGTTCCAAAAGTTTTAGTAGCATGATTTATTAGATGTTGTGACTTTTTCTGATTTATATGTATATAATATGTCAATAACATAACTCATTGTAAGTATAAATCTTGAAACTCACATTATTTATCCATGAACACAAAATCCAGTGCAATCATTCATCTTGAAAGAGTTTTGTTTTTTCTCTTTTCCATTATTTGGTGTTCTATTTTTCTCTATGTTTCTATATATCTTAATGAATTTTTTTTTTATAGGGAATCTGTCTTTCAGAGAAGTTAATTTTAATAATTTTGTCTTTGCTCTTAGAGAAACCATACACTTATTCTTCACAAAATCAATATTCCGTGTTAGTGTCTCTGATAGAATCTCTAACTAAAGGAACCAAGGGACCAATTAGATTAGGAGGAAATGATAGAATCATTGGGTCGGATTGGTTCAAACTCTAATTTTTGTTGGCTTTATTGCCTTCCACTAAATATAAGCACAACTCCTCATAAAATTAATATTCATTGGAGATTGAACTTAAACTTCCAAACTTCTTTGTTTGAAGAGGAGATTATTTTTATTTTAATTGTATATGAAAAAGAAGCCAAGGAGGAATCAAAGCTAAGATAACAAACAACTGATGTGACTTGTGAGTTTGATTTTACTCAACAAATTAGTTTAAGAAAGAGAAGGAAGCCATCAATATATTTTTGCTACCAATATGATTAATCTATTTTAGCTTTGATATCATAATGATAAGGAATGCAAAATGTTGGTGGCAGTGTGAGAGGTTGAGGATTAAAGCCTCTTCTAAGATTGCTAGCAAGGATCATGAAACACTGAAAAATTTCATGAGAGACTTCAATTAACAATGTAGACAAAGGGATCATCAACCAAAATGTTGGAGGCATGCTAAGGATGGTGGAAAATGTTACGGTGGCTAAGCCTAAGAATGGGGAATGTAACAGTGGGCAAGGTAGATAACATAACACAGACTATTAAAAAAGAAATGCAAAACATAGAAGGGAAATGCATACTTCATTCGTGACTAAAAGATAAGACAAAATATTATTTATGGTTAACTCACTTGCTGGCTGTAAAATAAAAATTAATAAAAAAAGGTGGATAAAAGAAAATTAAAATTAATTAATTAATTTCTTAACTCTTCCCGTTTGTTGCAGCCCACTCGATGGTATAATTGTTCCCACTTTCCCTTCAATTACAAGCAGACGAAAGAAACCCCTCGCTCATTCATTCACACATTTTCTTCTTGTCAATTCCTTTTGTTTCTACACTTTGTTTGTTTTTCCTCTTTTGCGATCCTCCCTGCTTGGTTCTTCTTCTCTGATTTGAAAGCCGTGCAATGCAAGTCACCATCCCTTTACTTTATTCACATTATTTAATCTTCTTCACTATACACATGATTTCCTTGGCCTTCCAAATCCTCTCATTCTTTTTCCCTATTCAAAATCTACACATGACAGAAGCCTTATTGCCTCTATTGCGATCCGATCTCCCAGCGCCCGACTCCCCCCTGCCGCAAAAGATCGCTTGCCGCTGACTCTGCCCTATACTGATGCACCTGTGGTTCTTCTTCTTTGTGTCACAATATACTTTTCACTAATGTCTTCGCATGACTCTCATTTCTTGTGCGATCCTCTGCTCTAGCCTTCGCACCAAACTGCACTCCCTGTCGCACCTCCTAAGTCGCGGTCATCTTTGTTTGATCTGTCTTGTGCGTGAGTTTGAAGAGCTCCTCCCTATCGCACAACCTTCTATCACTGTGCCCTAGCTTGAAATCCGAAGCCTTCGTTCGAGCTCTTCTTTATCTTATTCTCACGCAATCCCAAGCCCAGCCTCTGCCCTAATCTGCTTTACTTCTCATGTTAATCAAATGAAGGAAAGCTTTTTTATGCAAACCCAAAGAATTCCCATTTGAGTCATATGCCTGAATTAAATTTTCTGCATCTTTGCGATACCCAAATACGCTCACCCAAGCCCAATAATAGTGGTTTATTTCCTTTGTTTATTTACTTACAATTTAGTATTTGTGTTTTATTTCATGTTGTATGTTGTATAAAAAAGAAAGAAAATCTGAGATGGAATGTTGCACTGTTAATTTTATTTTTATATTTATCGTCATCGTCGCCATCAATGTTGTCGGGCTTGAAAGCTATATTTTTTGGGGCAATGCAGGATAATTTTTTAAAATATCCACTCGAGGAAGCACGAGTACCTGTTCATGGGGAAATTAGTTATCACTCGAGGAAAAACGCGAACTCGTTTGTAAAATATTTTTTAAAAAAATGAGTATTTTAAAGTACTCACTCGTGGGAAAGTGAATATATGTTCATGGGAAATTGAGCACCGTTCAGAGAAAACAAAGTACTATTCGGGAAATATTGGTTGCGAGCTAACCCTTTTGTACGGGTACATTGAAGGGTCTTTGTGTCTTTTAAGATTGTAGATTAAGTTTATACTTTTTGCTCCCTGGCCGCAGTGTCTCACGACATCGATTAACTCGTCTTTTAAGATAGCTGAGAAGGTTGGCATCCTCCGGTGCCCCCAAACGGGTGTTGATGCTAGGAGACTGCCATATTTTTGTGTGAATTTTGGACTTATAAATAAAGATTTTTGGATTTTTTGGTTTTATAAAATAAAAATAAAATACGAATCAAGTGGAATTTCAAAATAATTTGAAATTTCAAGCTTTTAAATCTAGGCTATTAGGATTTTAAAAGTATTAAAGTCTCTTAGGCTCTTTAGGTTCTAAAATATTTTAAAGTTCGGGCTTTAAAATATTTAGGCTCTTAGAGTTTTAAAACTTTAAAGTTCTTGGATATTAAAAAATAAGGTTTCAAAGTAAGGACGTGACCCGAGTTCTCTGTCTGTGTTGTTCGGCTCGAGTTCTCTGTCTGCGTTGTTCAGCCGTCAAATGACACCCCAAAATAGCGGTTATGACCAGTGCTCTCTAACCGGGTGGCCGCTGCCAAATGACATCATTATATTACGGCCATGGTCGCAGTTCGTATGTTCTCCAATGACTTTTTATCTTTTGAGTTGCGAACCATAAAGGTACAATTGATTGCCATAAAATCTTCTTTTAGCTAAGATCGACTTAAATTTGTCTCCTTAGACAAGCATCCACCTCAGATTTACAAGAATATCTTGGACAACGCAATCCATGGCTGCTGATAAGAATCTATCAGGTTGGGTCGACTACCTCCTCTAATTAAGTAGATCAGGGACCACGACTGCCCGGGATGATGTTATCGTGGGATGTTGATTTAGTTTCGTCTTCATTCCTCTACCATCCGTTTTAATCTTCAAGTGTTGAATTTTACAATTTAAAGTCTTAAATCTTCTGCTATTATATGTTGAATAGTCAATTCTTAATAACTAGCTTTAATCGAAAGTGATCTCCCGTTATCGAGAGAGGTAGTTAACCATAGGAGCTTGTGCCTAAGGGAAACCCCATAACAAAAAAGTCATTCCTAAATGAGAATGAAATCTCTGGGTAGCGTCTTATCTAGAATCCAATGCGCCTTCTGAAAATTCACCCACCAAAGCTCTCTCCAAATCAAAAATAAAATAATGCGAAGAGTCCCTCAAGAGCGGTCGTGAATTTTTGGAGCCCACGTCACCAAAGTTTCTTTTTAGAAGAATGCCATCTAGCTATACCTTCTAAGAAAATGTTAGGACATTTTATATAATTCAAGCCAATTTATTTTCTTACAAGAGCACTCTTTCTTATATAACCTTCACTATATTATTTCATGGAATAAAAAAAGTTAAAATAATTACAAGAGTTGCCTGCCATGTAAGGTGGGAATTTGAAATTGCTTTGTCCATTTGTGAATTCATTCCTTTTCTTAGCTTTGGTCTATTGACTTTGAATTTTGAACTTCCTCTACTTTCGTGAGATAACCACTTATGCGCAAGAATGAGAGAAATGGAGTCTTGGCTAAAATTTTCATGCCATCCTTGCATGAGTATGTCATTTCAAGAGAGACGAGAGGCGCCACCTTGGTAGGAAGAGAGAAAAAAGTGTGATTATTTTTTTATTTTAGTTTTAGCTTTGGATTGGTCTACCATGCGTGTAAATCCACTTCGTTTGCTTATGATTTTTGTGCTACTTTGATGAAAATAATCATATCATTCCTTGTCTAATTCCTGATAAAGCTTTTTGGAATCCACTCCATTTACATCTCAAGCTTTTGGGAAGAGTTTAGAATATTCTCGTCTGATAAAGCACATAGGATAATGACAAATTATCTCATAAAGCTCACAAGAAAAACAAATTATAGGGTTTCAATTCCTTATATTTATTATGCTTGAATCTGACATCATTATCCTAGATTTACTTCATGACGTAGTCGCAAGCATCCTATGCACCTTAAAAACAAGGCATGGTTTGTTATTTAGTGATGATTAATATATTGCATACAACTCTAAAACTAATCACAAGAATTAAGGTATCATATCATTAGTTTTTTCTCAATCCTAAAAATCAGCTGTTTGATTGTGCGGTATTTTCTATAACGATCTGGATAATCCTAATAAGCTTGTTGTGTCGTTGAACAATTTTTTTCTATTTGCTTTTTATGTTGGCTCCATGGTTGAGAAACTTTTTTATGAAATCTTTTGCCTTTCTGTTGTTTTGTTGTAATTGTACGCTTTAAGCCTTGTTGCGTTTCTTGGACACATAATGCAGTCCTTTATATGAATAAATTTGTTTTTACATAAATCTGCAGAGTTTATCTGGTCATACGACTTCAGTCCAATCTGTAACTTTTGATTCAGCTGAAGTATTGGTTCTTGCGGGAGCTTCTAATGGCACGATGAAGCTTTGGGACTTAGAGGAAGGCAAGAGTGAGTTCCGTGCAGTTGATTTATGCAAATTACTACTACTAGCTGCAGTTTGTTTAATTGTTTCATCAGCCTATCAATTAATAGCAGATTGAAACATATTTTGGATCACTACATAATTCTAGAATCCACACGTTAAATACAAGATCAACATCTCTATTTTCCTACTGCTAGTCTATTTTTTTATATTGATACTTTGTCAGTATCATTGTTGATGACATTACGTTTTTTTTTTAATTGAGTTTATATTTTTAAGTGTAGATGTTAGATCTGTAAGTGGGCACAAATCCAGCTGCACCTCTGTTGAATTTCATCCATTTGGTGAGTTCTTTGCATCTGGTTCTATGGATACTGATCTCAAGATATGGGATATTAGAAAGAAGGGTTCCATTCATACTTACAAGGGTCATACACGAGGAATTAAAACAATCAAATTCACTCCTGATGGTCGATGGGTTGTCACTGGAGGAGAGGACAACATTGTGAAGGTAGTTTACCGCATTTATTGATTCAAATCTTAAACTTATAATTCTATCTAAGGGTCTTCTTATATATGTGATCAGTTATGGGATTTGACAGCAGGGAAGCTTCTGCATGATTTCAAGTTCCATAAAGGAATGATAAGCTGCATAGATTTTCACCCACATGAGTTTCTTCTTGCTACAGGTGTGCTTTCTCTGGAATGTTCTGTAATATCATTGATTGTTTGGTGTGTGATCGGTGCTCATTCATGTTTGTTTGATTTTTTCTTACATTCTTTTATCATTTTATTTTTTGTAGGTCAATGATTACATCAGTATTTGTGTTTTTCTTATTTCACAAGTAAACCTTTTCAAAATTGTGCATGAATGGAGCAATTTTTTGTTGCATATAAAGGGCACGTAAATGGTTGCACGCACATGAGTTGAATTTTCCGTATAATACATATTGTTTCTTTTGCATCGATCTTTTTTCTTTCTTGTGACCAATTGATTCGCGGATGAGGAGTGTTTTTTTATGCTCAATGGGTCATTATATAGGGTTAATTAGAATATTTCACCAAACAAACCGCCTTTGCCTTTGGAAGCATATGGGACCATGTTTGACATCCTGCTAATGTTCAAATGATTTTCAGGATCTGCAGATCGAACTGTGAAATTTTGGGACTTGGAAACATTTGAGCTGATTGGTTCTTCAGGTCCCGAGGTATGCATTGTATATATTTATTTCAGATTAAGATTTATTGGTTTCGCTGGTGAGAAGTGGTGAAGACGGGCTTCTTCATAATTTGAATATTATAAAACTAGCTATCTTATCAAAGTCAAGAAAGACGAGAATGATTGATGAAGTTAAGAGAGTTATGACATGATTTGCGCCATGCTTACCCCTTGAATTGTGGGAGCCTTGAAATTTTCATACATTTTTGGTCACATCCTTCTGGCTGAAGCCTGTTCATTCCTTACCAATTTTCACAACTTAAAATCATGGTATGGGCTGGAACCTAAGTAGAATGAGATAATTTGGTATGCAGCATTCAACAAGATCTGAGGATTCATAAAAGCTAACCACAAATAATTGAGATAAGGTTGATGATATTATTAGGAATAAATCAAAAGAGAAATCAACAAAATATTATGAAAGGAATTAAGATTTTATGTGGCTTGGTTATAAAACCTACTGCTCTATGTTTACAAGGATCTTATCTTATAGCTTTTGATATAATTATGGGGGTGACACCTTTTTAATATTAGAACATTAGGGAACCATATGGAACAATGATGTTGCATATACATAGTCTTAAAAAGTTAATTTCAAGGGCCCTGCCGTCGATTAAATTCTTAGGCATGAGCCTGCTGCCATCTGGAAACTCCCATCATCTCATTGCAGAGTTGGATCCGCAATGACATTGAAATAGTCTTCAACATGAACCAAACTTTACACAATCTTAATAATCTCTCATTCATGCAATTAGTTACATTATATAACCCACCCTGAAATTCAGTGCAACGCCTTAATAATTAACCATGGAGGCCAACTTGGTTACAGAAGTTTGATTTGTTTACAAGCATGGGACTGGCCGACGTATATGCTGGATTGCTGGTACTATTAATTTCTCCCTGGATCATGGATAGGTCATGGAAGTATCCACAAAGGCATGCTACTTTAAACTGATTGTATTTTTATCCTTTTATGGGAGAGGGAATTCTGTGGAAGATGAAATGCACTACCATCATAGAGGAGAATACTGCTTCCTTGTCAATACAAAATTTTTTTTATAATATCATTTTTTGCTTGCTTCATTAACATAAATATATTCAATTAATGATTGAATGTGCAAAAATCTTTTGTATTTTAAACACCAACTCACAAATGTTTTGCCCATATTATAGATATTCTGTGGCATTCCTATTATTAACATCACCTAAGTTAACGTCTACAAAACCTTGCATGGTAGTGTTATCTATGCTGAAAAATTCATATATTTTGTGCCACTCTGAGTTTGAAAGATATATTTGTCACGCTCCCTGTATCTTTGCTACCACAACATGTGTTATATCAGGTTTGCCTAAGGAGTGATAGCAAGTTTTACATCTTATCATAAAAAGTACTGTTTGTATTTTAGTAATATTATCTATCAAATCAGAAGCTATCCTTATCCGAAGGATTTATTTTGCAGCTCATAGATCTTTCACTGCAAAATGCTCTAAAATAAAACTTATTTTAATTTATTTATGCTTGCTAGCTTTTAGAACAAGCATGCTAGACAACCATGTCTGTAAATAGCTGATGAATTGATGTGCACTGTTCACAATTTTACCCTCCTTTTGGAGCACATTTGGTGATTTCTTAACCCTCATAATTAATTCTTTCAACACCACTTTCCTTTCTTATTTCTATCATGCATGCAGTATATTTTTCTTTTTCTTTTTTTGGCTTGATATTTGGCACTATTTCAAATTATTTTGTTTTTCTTGGTTATACTCATCGACAAGTTTAAATTTGTAATTTTAAGAATTTAAAAATACAATTTTATTGATATGCTATACCTGTTTTGATGACCATTGTTTTTTCAGGCCACAGGCATACGATCTATCATTTTTCACCCGGATGGAAAAACTCTTTTCTGTGCATTGGATGAAGTTTTGAAGGTTCAATTTTATCTTTTGTTTATAAGAGCTGCTATGTAGTCTATAAATGTCCTCATTTTGCATGCGCTGATGAAAGGTTTTATCTTGGGAGCCTATAATATGTCATGATGCTGTTGAAATGGGCTGGTCTTCCTTGGCTGACCTCGTTATTTATGAAGGAAAGCTTTTGGGATGCTCTCATCATCAAAGTCGTGTTGTAGTTTGGATTGCAGATATATCGGTAACTATCCTCATTTTAAAATTCACGTTAATTTTTCGGGGCATTTACGTACAGATGACATAATTCTTACGTATACATCTAAAATATAATATTTACATTCATAACACTCAAATCTTAGCATCACATCAGAATACCACTTTACTATCTTTTTAAAAGTCAAATGCACCTTATGATCTTTAGCTTTGTAGCACAAGTAGTTATAAATGTAAATATCAAACTTTAGCTGTTAGATATGTAAATCCTTAAGAATTGTGTGGTACGTATGTAAATTTCCCTAATTTCTTCTCTGAATTATGTGTGAGAGTAATTAACTTTTCCATCACAGCTTATTGGACCTTACGCCATTGGGCTTGGGCTCAATAAAAATAGCCTAATGGAACCTATTTCAAGTCAAATAGAAAACTCATCTAATAGTCCTATAGGAGGCGGCACAAAAGGCAATTCACCGCTGGTTACAGGAGCTGTAGATTATGCAGTTAAAACCAAAGGGGAACCCGAAAACCTGTCAGTAAGTTGTAAGTACCTTTAGTTTTAAGTAACCTACATCATTATGTGTTGAAATAATTCTATCTTTGAGTGTTGATTCCTCTATGTTTTCCTTTCTATGCATGCGGGAGAAAGCTAATGAATGTAATCGAAGTCCATTACAAGAAACTGATTCCATCTACTCAGCAACTGTTTCGTTGACTTCAAATGGTCCGAAGTCAAGACTCTCTGCTGGCAATCATATTGCTAAAAAAAAACTCGATTCGCCCTTTTCATCCACATTGAATTCTACCGTATCCAGGGTTGCTAAGTTCACTGAAACTTCATCAAACTGTTCTTCTAGGGATATATCCCCAAGCACAAATTCTTCATTATTACCAAATGGTCATGTTATGGAGGTGCATGCTGCACGAAAAAAACAAGAGCTTTCCATGCCTGTCATTGTTCCTAGGAGCGTTGTAAACTGCGAAAAAACAGCTGGTTCTAGAGCTGTTAACTCGAATGCCGATTCCTCGGCTTGTGATGTAATATCTGGCGATCAATTTCATGTAAGTCAATCGACATTTCATGATAGTGGCAGTCAATCTCAATCGGGTGGGACAGCATTTCGTTCTTCAAGTTCAAAATCCAAGCAACTGGGAACAGTTGAAACAACAGCAGCTGGTGGTGGTCATTGTTTGGATACCGGATATGTTGCAGAGAAATTTGAGGGAATCATGTCCCTTCGGCAGCCTGCCACAGTACAAACTGACCGAAGTATTATTTCTATGCCAACACCTTATCACATAAAAGTTGCTTTTTGCCCCTCCGAACTTATTTCTTGCTTGGCTTCAAATAAGATTTACTTTTTTAGGATAGTCTTCTAATCTTTCAATCATCACCATGTTTTTTTGGGGCATTTACGTACCTACCGCCCAATTCCTATGTATTTACATGTCTAATACAAACAGTTGCGTTTTACATTTATGCCACCCGAATTTTTCATATCAGATTAAAAAATACCACAATTTTAACTTTTAAAATGCCAAATTTATCTTTTCATGCATGGGTAAGGTGGGCACGTATGCCAAAATTGAAATTTAGGTGTCACATATGTAAATTTATAGCAATTGAGTGTTATGTATGCAAATTTCCCTATTATATTTCATCTCCTTACACCATATTGAATGTTACGTCCTGCTTGAAATGTGGAGAAAAATTATTATTATTATTATTTTTTTCTGTTTCAGGTGAGGAGTTGGCAAGCTCTAGCAAAGAAAACTGCTCGGTTAAATATGTTAGGGGAGGTTAGTTGACCAGTTGTAAGGGTTTGATGGATGCAAGGGTGTTTACATGTTGGTTTCTTATATAAATTTGACAATTTTTAATTTCTTTTGTAGTTGCTGTCCAACTTGGGAAGACACGGTCTCTTGTTGAAAGATTTGAGAGGAGAGAAAGTTTTGGTCCTTCAGCTACCGTTAGTTCTTCGAGCGATTGTTGCATGCGGAGGGCGCACGCAGAGCTGCGCGCGCCCTCCGATCACAGCCGCAAATCGCGGTTGTATGACAGTGGGACGTGCGGCTGTGATCGGAGGGCGCGCACAGCTCTGCGTGCGCCCTCCACACCTAATAATTAGACTAGTTCTTCGTTTGAAACCTTTAGTTATGATAAATTGCTATCCTTCTTTCCTTTTTTTGAATAAAAAAACTGTCTTTCAGCTTTTATCCCATTGAACATATTTCTATCCTGTCTTGTTCGAGTTAATATGATTTTTTTTTTATCTATCAGAAAGGATCAGTTCTGGCGTCAGTAAGGGACATGAAGTTAGAAGATGATTTGATTTGTGATCAACTGTCACAAAACCATGATGTGTTTGTAAATTCTTTGAAGTCTCGCCTAACAAAGCTCCAGGTAAATAAAAAAAAACTAATTGTAGTTTGATTAAGTGAAATTGATGGTGCTTAAATGTCATGCAATGAGCGTGTTAATAAAAGAACGGTTTACTGAGCTTTGATCTATTACTACGGTTCTTTATGTACCATTTTATAATTCAACCCCTGTTCTTCGATTTATTCGTTATTCATACCCTACCTTTGATTGGCTATACTATATACACCATTGAAAATGCTTCTGTCAAATCATATTGGAAAATGCAAGTTTTGTTTTCTTCTCATTACAGACGATTCAAAAATAAACAAATAGAAAGAGGAAATTTATTTATAGAAGAAAATGTTGTTAATTTATTATGGTTGTGAGTGCTCAAAGAATTTAACTTAATTTTCATTTTTTGTTTACTATCCTTGGGCCTAATGCTTGTTCTCTTAGGAGGCTTTTATAATGTAAGTTTATTATAAGCTTTCTATAATTTTTAAATTACTAAGTTCAAATTTTAGGTTGTGCGGCATTTTTGGGAATACAGTGGTATTAAAGCAGCAGTGGATGCAGTGGTGAAATTACCTGACCATTCGGTAAGTTAGTAATTATATTTTTTACTTTATAAATTTCTATTTCTTCTTGTTATAACTTCAACTTAGTTTTAAGATAGAAGGCTCCTTAAATAGCTTAATGATTGCTACCCTTTATTAGTAGAAAAAAAAAGGAATGAGATAAAAGCATAAATCCTGATAGTTTTTCATCCTTTTTAACATATTTATGGTACATGATAATTCTAACATTATACAAATAAAAATTTTTACGCAATTTTCTCATGTTGTTTGAAATATAAGAGGTCCTCGGTAGGGCCTAACACATAACAAAGCGCATTACTTGTCAATATAAATCTCCTTTTTTGATGCACAAGGTCTCACTCCTAAAGTGCTCAGGACACCAAGGCACTAGCACGTTAATAACTATGCCTAAATTATAGGGGTCGCTCACACAATTCCCCTATGTTTTTACATATATAACACCTAGATTTTACTTTTTTATATTTTTACCATCCAAAATTTTCATATCACATAAATAATCCCACCATTTTAACTTTTAAAAAGTGAAATACACCTTTTCATACATAGGTAAGGTGGTAGATATGTGGATATGTAGATACATAGGAATTGAATGGTATGTATATAAATCTTCCAAATAATTACTATTAGTTTCCTCAGCGTAACACTTCACCTGCTATTGATGACCTTTTCAATATGATTCACAGGTTCAAGTTGATTTGGTCAGTGTCCTCAGGGGCAAAATTGACCTCTTCACTCTAGAGCTTTTTTCCTGCTTGCTTCCTTTGCTTCATGGATTGGTAAACAGCAAGACTGAAAGGTATCTCTGGAATAAATTTCTAACCTTTTTTGTATTTGGTAGCAGTAAATCATGAATAGTACAGTTACGTAGTAGAATAAGAGATGCCAAAATAGTCTTCTAGGTTGGCCCCATTCAGTCCCCAAACTTTTACTGTGGGCTGAAACAGTCCCCATAGACGGCTAAAATGGGGACGAATTTGACAGCTTTAAAAAGTCTAGGAACTAATTTGACATTTTTAAAGACTTTGGGACTAAAATGACCACCCCATATAAACAGTTAGGGTATTATTTCGACACTTTATAGGGAAAAAAAAAGGTGTATTTAATTAATATTTATTGTCTTATCAGGCTTCTTAGGCTTTTAATGTAACAGGCATATCATTGTGTCCCTCGAAATGCTCTTTGATCTTGTTAAAATCTTCGGTCCGTTAGTCTCGTCGACCATATCAGCTTCCTCATTTGTTGGAGTTGATCTTCATGCTGAAGAAAGGTATCTTGTTCAACCTCATTCCTCTCTTTGGGTATTATACCATTAACTCTCTGCATGTTGAAAAACAGGTTTCAGCGATGCAAACAATGCCATAACCATTTGGAGAGACTAAAGCAAATTCTTCCATCAGTAATCGGGTAAACAAATTTCTCATGATTTCTTTGTTCATGTTAGGCTATAATTTCATCAAATTTGATTTTTTTTTCTCTCTCAATCTTGCTAGTTATTATTAGTTGTCTGAGTGGTATCTATATGGTGCATTTTTCTCATTGATGCCTAATGTTTAGGGGCCGTTGGGTATCATTTTTGTTTTGAAGCACTTGCATACATTCCACATACTACTTATGTATTTACATTTCTAACTACTTTCAGATTTACATGCATAACCCTCAATACTCTCAACAACTAACTATTTATAGGGGAAATATACATTTTAATACATAGGTTTGTGGCACCTAAGTAGCATAAACATAAATATCAAACTTTAGGTTTTAAATAAGTAAATAACAAAAAAAAAAAGTTTAATATGTATCTAATTTCTCTCTTGCTTTTTTTTCCATTTTTTATTTTATTTATGCTTTTGATTTAGAATAAAATATATATGGTGGTGATAATTATTTTTAAAAAATATTTTGTGTTGTTTTGAGTATTTTTAATAATAAATTGATTCATTTTTAAAATAAAAAAATAATAATAAAGAAATCACTAAATAAATTTATTTTAAAAATAAAATTAATCTCGAACAAGCCCTTCATTAATATGCCTTCTCTATATCTGAGAACAAATTTTATGTTGCTATATATTATATGAAAATTTTAAAGCTCTACTATGACTTTTTGCAGTAAAAAAATTTCTTAGATTTACATGCTATCTAATTCCTATGTATTTACTTATGTAAAACATTAACTTTAATATGTACGCATGTGTGGTGACATTTTTTTAGATGATATGAAAGATTAGATTTGGGTGGGTGGCATAAATATAAAAAAAGTTGTGTTTAGGTGTTAAATATGTTAATGGATGGGTATTGGTTTTGCATGTAAATTCCCCATAAAGTTTTCACTGATTTACTGCTAATGATAATTGATTTTGATTTGATATTTTCTCCAAAGGAGAGGAGGCATAGCTGCGAAGCATGCGGAGGAATTGAACATGCTATTCCTGACTCTATTATGAAAGCCTTAGATAAGTAACTTCTGAAACCTTTCACATTACTTTGATGATTCCAAATGAAAAATTCCTAATTCTCATATTTTCATGACTAGTAAATCCAGTCTATATATATATTTGTACCATATTAATGAAATTCTGGTGCTGATACACTATAAATTTTGATGACTACAGTCTATGGTTTTGTATCATATGTAAAATGCTCAATCGGTGTAGTTTTGGTCTGTATGTAACAACAGCATTGATCTTTGGATCATTTTCTTTCTGATTATGAACTTTAGAGATCATCATTATTTGTTGCTAAGAAATTTTCTGTAGTTTTATATAGTTTTTAATTGGAATATTAATAATAATCATTTGTAGTTTCGCGTGCCAAATTCCACAAGGAGTGTAGGATACTTACTGAAATGGGTATTTACACCTAACCCCACCCCCAGTTCTCATTTATCTACATTTTTGAAACTTTTAACTTTGTTGTCTATATTCCTACCGTTCAAATCTTTCATTTGGTATAAAAAATATTATTATTTTAACTTTTTAGAAGTGAAATACTTTCATGCATAAAGTAAGGTGGCATATATGTAAAAATTAAAGTGTAGCAGTTAGATGCGTAAACACATAAAGAATTAAATGTTATTAAGTAAATATTTTTTAATAAAAGCAGGATGGCAGTGTGGAAACTATAAGATAGTCCTTGCTTGTCTTAAATGATCACTAAAATTGGTGAATTAAGTCAATATTGAGTGTACTGAACAGCTATAAGATGTATTTTAGTTTATATATATTGATAATTCAAGTATAAAATTAAATCTCTTCCTCAACAAGCCGAATCTGTTTTTTTAAATACACCGTAAAATCTTATAAACAATTTTTATACTCACTATTTAGCATCTATTTTACTTAAAATCGTAGCACCAAAAGAATAAAAATATATAATAAATTTAACATATTCTTTTATAATCTCAAACTAAAGAGGTGATTACTCAACACTAACTAAAACCATCTACACCACTCCAAAACGAAGCCCAATACACAAATTAAGGATTGACCGATCACATTAAGGTCTGCTTAAAGCAGCTATACGAAACTGTTTTCAATGATTATTATAAATTTATTTTATTTTTTAAAAAAATTAGATCTTAATTTTCTAACAACAATCACACTTTTCATAACTCAGGTTGAAAAAATAATTTTTCACTACAAATTTTTTTAAAAAACAGCAATAAAATAATTCCTTTAAACAGAGTTATAGGGGTGTTTTAAATAGCAAAACTGTCTCAAGCAGAGGCTCATTTAACTCTAATAAAATTTCTTCAAGAAAATTGAAACTAAATGCTCATATCACACAACTTGAAATCAAATACAAATAGCAAAAGTAGTAAATAACTTTCCAAAATAGAGATGAGAGAGAGAGAGAGAGTTCGGTGCAAACAATGCTTTCTGCTCGTGCCTTTTATTTCCGGGGCATATTTCCAAACGGGGAATATTTTAACCAGCTTCAGAGAGTTACTGTGACGATGGAGCAGCAACCTTCACGTATACAAATCAAAAATATATATATTATTTCTTCACAGATTTAAAAATATCAAAATACGAAGAGCAAAAAACAATTATCGGCATCTATTTACATGCATACTTTGGTTAATTCTTATGTATTTACGCAACCAACAACTCAATTTAAGGCGCTCAAAATTTCAATCAAGTGAAATTTACATGCAATCATCCAATTATGGATTTACACGCTTGACACCTAAAATACATGCATACCACCCAAATCTCATCTTATGTGTTTACATATCTAACACTTGAACATTCATTTTTACATAAAAAAATATAATCTCTAGCAGTGGCGGAGCCAAGAATTGAAGAGAGAGGTGTGAAATTAAAAACCAACAAAAAATAAATTAAATTAAGATTTATTTTAAAAAAAATAAAATATATATTTTCAACATTAATACAATTAATTGATTTAGAATTAGTATTATGTAACATTTATCTAAATATATTCTTTTCACTTTTTTATTACAATGACAACAAGCCTTTATCCCACTATATTGGATCAGGTATATGAATCCTTTTTTTTCTCTCTAAGGTGTCCTATTGAGTGTCATATGTTCATTTAATTCTAATTGATTAAGATTATTTTTTTATACAATGTGTTTAAGTCTTTTTAGGTATGCCTCTGTCTTTCTTAACAAAAGTTGAATCTAAAATACTACTCTTCTAATCGGATCATCATATGGTCAACGTTTAATGTGCCCAAAACATCTAAAACTACTCTCTCTAATCTTGTCTACAACTTGAGCTATAACAACTCATTTAGGGATAGATTCATTTTGCATTTTATCTTTAAGTGTCAAGCCACTCATCCACCCAAGCATTCTCATCTCGGCAACACTTAAACTTAGTTTTATGCTTCTCTTTTAAAGGCCGACATTCTGTGCCATAAAGCATTGTAGGTCTCACCACCATCTCATAAAATTTTCCTTGAAGTCTAAGCGGTACTTCTCTGTCATACAATAGGCCCGATGCACTACGCTTCAACCAATCAACTTGAATTCTATTAAAAACATCCCCATCTCACTATCACTTTGAACAATAAACCCAAAATATTTAAAATGCTCACCTTTTGATTTGAGCACCCACAGTTACAGCTCTGCTGCTAGAGTTACTACTACTAAAATTACATTCCATGTATTCAATTTTAGATTTACTCAAACAAAAGGCCTTTAGACTCCAATGTAAAGCTAAATAATTTAAGTATTTCCTAAACTACTTCTCTAGTCTTATCCACAAGACGGATATCATCAATGAAAAACATACACCGAGGTACATCCTCCTGCATATGTCCAGTAAAAGTATCCATAACTAAAGCAAAAAGATATGAGCTTAAAATTGATCCCTAATGTAATCCAACTAAAATGGGAAAATACTAGGTTAATCTTTCTTCCGTTTGAACACAAGTAATGGCTCTAATATACATATCACTAATGATTTGAATATAAGTCATATCAACACCTTTCTTTTTTAGAACTCTCTAAAAACACTTCTCTTAGAATCTTATCGGAAGTTTTTCCTAAATCAATAAAAATAATAAGTAGATCCTTCTTATTCTCTCTGTACTTCTTCATCAAACCTCTTAATAAATGTACAACTTCCATGACAGACTTGTTTAGCATAAATCCAAACTGATTATGAGAAATCTTTGTATCATGTCTTAAACTATATTCAATTATCTTCTCAATAATTTTAATGTATGACAGATTAACTTAATTCCTCAATAATTTAAACACTCTTGTGCATCCCCTTTATCCTTAAAAATAGGGACTAAAATATTGTTCCTCCACTCTTCAGGCATATTCTTAATTTTTAAAATAATATTAAAGAGTTTAGTAAGCCAATAAACTCTTAAATCCCATAGATATTTCCAAACTTCAATAAAGATATCAGGACTTATTGATTTTTTACACTTGGTTTTCTTTAAAGCCTCCTCAACCTTCTTTTTACTAATATAATGATAAAAAATAAAAAAGTTTTATAACTATTAACACTATTAAGATCACTAAAGTTGATTGTATTTTCAAAAAATTCATTGAAAAGTTTATGAGATTTAAACTGATGCAACATGATATACTTGTCCAACTAAGCAAAACCAACATAGTTACATAATGGGAGTGTTACGTCGGTGTCTAAGGGTAACTTTATCTTTTATGCACCAAAGGGAGATTTAAACTTCTCTTTATTATTATTGTTTAGTATAAATAAGACTAATTTGTTTATGGTAAGCGTTAGGCATAAGATTGTGGTTGTGAGTCATAGAGTTAAGATTTGAGAGTGATTTCTTACCACTCGAATAGTAGGATTTGGGATAGATTGTCTATCTTCGTACTGTAGTTGCTTATCTTTTACGTATTCGTGTGAGTTGAATGGTATTGAAATTGCTTTGATTTGAGATTGATGAAATAAAATATTTATTTGCCCTTAATTTATGTGAAAAATTTTCTCGCATCATATCAGTGAGATGAGACCAAAATACCTCTTCTTTCTTGCCGCCGGAGAAAAACTTGTACCCTCCATAGAATAGTAAACCCCAACCACTTAAGCTGGCAAGCACAAACTGCAGGAAAATTTATAGGCAAACGACTATAATCAGTTAATAATGATTAATTAAAAAAACATTTTTAGTGATGGACAAGCAAGTCTTAATATCTAAAAAGCATACAAAGGAATAAGAAAGCAAAATCTAAATCTAGAAATATAATTAAAATTTTTTCAGGCGATGTACTTGAAAACTTTCAAGAACAGACCTGCTTGCTGACGGCAATAAAACGAATACAGAATGGATTATCAGACCACAATTTAAATTGATAGCTTAGAGGTTAATTAGTAGGGATGAAGTTAATACTTTCACCAATAGCCAGGATGTCTATGGCATTTACATACATACCTAACACCAAAACTTCCATTTTTACATAAATGCCACTTTAAATATGCTTGAGAATGTGTCTTTCATTTTTTAAAAGTTAAAATAGTGATAATTTTTATATGATACGAAAGATTTTGGTGATATAAATGTAAAAAGTAAGGATTGGATGTTAGATATGTAAATACATAGAAATTGGGAGGTATGCATGTAAGTGCCCCCACTCTAATAAAACTTAAAATAAGCATTTAAGAAGCTGTGCCATAAATTTTAGGGAATAAGATCAAGTTGGGTATATTAAAAATAAAAATAATAAAATCATAGCAAACATCAGAAGCAATTGAATGATCAAAATAGTCATTAATCACGATAACAATGCATTAAGGAAAAATATTTTGTATATATTTATATTGTTAATGATGTTGTTTGCTAAATGATGTAGGTAACTTGATTTATGCTATTTACAAATGCATAATTTTGATACAAGACTCTTTCAAAAGTGAAATGCTAAAACAATTAAAAAAAAATTGAATAAAGAGGACTAGAATTAACAGAACAAAGATGAACACCAAAATTTCTTTGAATCGTGATCCTTTGAAGTCACTTAAGTTTTCTCTGAAAACAACGATTCCTCATCAACGATAGGGATAAATATGCTACTTTCGAAATGATTTACCTTCATTTTCATTTTAAAAATTTAAGTTTGACATTCTAGCTAAGCATTTAGATCTTATGTTGGTGGAGGGGCTCACTTTAGGCCTTCCTAACATGGAGGGCGCCCAGAAGT
Source organism: Phalaenopsis aphrodite (assembly GCA_003013225.1). Lineage (NCBI taxonomy): Eukaryota > Viridiplantae > Streptophyta > Magnoliopsida > Asparagales > Orchidaceae > Phalaenopsis > Phalaenopsis aphrodite. The sequence goes on along the minus strand of NEWO01000126.1, from coordinate 383,034 downwards.
ATCCTCAAAGTTTGGGACTTAATGGTTTTGTTGTTGTTGGGTTTTTTATTCTAAAAATGTCTTGATTAGGGCTTTAGAAAGAATATTCTCTGTTCAACATTTTACTTTGTTTTCAGTCATAGGACCCCTCATTGTCTCAACTGGATTTCATCTCCCAATTTACCAATTCACTTTTTTGATCATATGGCTTTATTCTTCTACTTCATTCTTGGAAGAACTTTACTAGCACATGCAGCTACGACTAAAATCTCAAAGCCAGTTATTTTTACAATGTTGGTTGATATAGACATTAATGCTATCTAGTAAGAAAAATTTAAATTTTTGATACGTTGAAAGTTTTAAGCAGAGGATAATATTTGAGGATGTAAATGAATATTGTCCAAGGTGCTCACTTTATATTCATAAAATTGAGAAATAGTTTAATTTCATCATGAACTTTAAATCCCACTAAAAAACTTAAGTGTTGCTATTGGATTTATGCAAAGAAATTAATTATTCTTCGTTAAAGCCTGGTACTAGATGCTTCTGATACAACTACTATTTCTCCCTACCAAAGAGTCAACTCCAAGCTAACCCTTTCAATGGCCCAATTATTGTTTTATCATTATCTTGCTTACTAAAAATCTCACTTATAATTTGATCAAAATGATTCGACAAATACTAGTAAATCCCCATACTTGGATAGGGTTTAAAAAATGATTAAGAAAATTCTTATGTCCAATCATATTACATCTAGTTCACTAACTGAAATCCATTTAGTTGATTTGGTTGGAAGAAGATTTGTTAGGTATAACCCCTACATTTTGCGTAGTCATCGCTTTCTTGGTGTTGTTAAATCATCTTTCTTGTACGAGCTTTTAATATGATAAATGAAATGGACAATCAGTCAAATGCTATTATTAATGATTCATTTAGTAAAAGCCATCCTGATGACATAGATTACATCGGGGTAATATTTTCCTTCATCCAATCACTCCTCTTAAGCACACATTCTCTGAAGCATTTAACTGGAGTGAATCCTATTGTTTCAATCGATGTTGAATTTTTAGCTTGATTGAGTACCTTGTGTTAGATTGATTCTTGAATTAGTTATGATCTCAATGATTTGGGGTGCATAGATAAAAATGAACATTGTAAGTTGCTCAGAATAAGTTTTACTCTAAAATTCATAGATGGATATTTCATTTGGTTTGGCTTTTTGATAGCTAAAAGGAAAATATGTCAATTTCGTATCTCTCTAGATTTCCATTAACAATCTAATTCTATTGGAGTTAATCTCAGCATAGGTGCATAGCTATTATTGGGCTTTTCTGAGCGTGGTGTTTTATATCTATATTAAATGTTCGAGTAGCAGTTAATGGTCCCCTCCTTCAACCATTTGTATGTGTTGTGGAATGCTTATTACATCTACTAATCATGAATATGATCCTCAAGTTGTATTTTTCTTTCCTGCAATTCAATGCAGAGTATTTATTTGGCTCAACATTGCTATAAAATAGTTTTGTTGATGGCTCAGATTTTCACTTATAGCAAGGTGGTCCTAGCCATTGATTGAATACTTGAATTGTATTTAGATATTTTAGTTTTAATGGAAAGAAGAGTATATTAAGTTGTATATTCTTCGTCTATCTGTATTATCCAGCATGATATCTCCCTGAATACTCCTTTGCTAGTTTTTTTTTTGTTTTATGCCTTTTCACTTCTAAATGGATATTGCTAGACTGCTTCCTAGTGGTTGTTGTGAATTGGCTTTGTCGTGATTCACATCTAGTTTTTGTGTTCTTCGCTAGCTCATGGGATCCTTCGTAATCATAAGCTTGTATTTCTTTCTTATTGATTATGGTTCTGGACCAAAACTCATGAATCTAAGCTCCAGGACCTTCGTATTATACTTACTTTTTCAATATAAGACAAAATGTTTTGATGTAATTTAAAAAGGGAAGATTTACATGCATACCACTCAATTCCTATGAATTTACATGTTTAACACCTAAATTCTTTTTTTAACATACATAACACCTTACCTCTGCGTGAAAAGGTGTATTTCACTTTTTAAAAGCTAAAATTTGACAAAAAATGAATTTGTGATGCCTGGTTGGAGGGAAAAATAAAAAAGAATTAGAAACAAAGCTTCAGAGTTGTGAAAAGTTTGGATAATAAATATTTGGAATATCAAAATTAAATTTCAAAAGCCAAATTTTGAGAAGAAAAGCATAAACATGATGAAATGATGAAAACAAAATAGAATGATTAACCTATTAAAACTTAGGTATAAAGATGGAGCAATATAACAACAGAATGATTAACTTATAAGCAAAACCCATAAGCTTTGGCCTTTCACCCTCAAGGGTGATGCATCGTCTACTTGAGCAATAGAACGATTAACATTTAACATATAAGCAAAGTCAATTGGCTTTAACTTTCACCCTCAAGGGTGATGAATCATCTACTATAGCTTCCACACTGAAGGGTTGAGAATTATCAAATTTAAGTTTCACTTTTAAGGTATAATATGCAATCAACTTTTGCTTCCTCCCAAAAAGAAAATATTTGATCATCTTTGGCTTTCCCCCTAAGAAGCTAAACTTCATATACACATTGGCTTCCAAAGTTCCACCCTAAGGTTAATACACTGTAAGCTTTGACTTCCACCCTACACTACGGGGTGCTATGCATTAAACATTAGTTTCACCCAAAAATATGATATTTGATATGCTTCAGCTTCAGCCTAAGGGGTGAAATTACATCTACGATAGCTTCTACCTCAAAGAGCTACACGTCTTTTACTTCATCTTCCATCCCAAGGGTGATATATAATTCATAGTTGTCTCTACTCAGGATTGATACGAAACTACAACTGCCAAATATCTCAAGAGGTCTACAGGATCAAAGACATTGAAATATGTGCCCAAGCATTAGTTTAGCCTAAGAGAAAGTAATCTCAGACCCAAATGGCATAATTTTACCCATAGAAATGATAATCAACAGTCATTTCATTCCACCCCGCCATCCTTCAAAGATTTTCATGGCAGAAATGACCAATGGTTGCCAATATGGTGTCTCAAAATCACAAACTATAACTCACCAACCCATCATACGTTGCAACAAGCTTAATGGTTCTACACTAACAAACACCATAAGCTTCCTACGTAATACCTACCTAAACCAGTATTGTCATGGTCAAGGCTCCTTAGCTCTTGGATCAAGGCCCATTAAATATATTTTGGACAATAAAACTATGAGAACTTGAAAGGATTTACTATCCTCCTAACTAAGCTCATTAACACACCATGCAAGGGATATATATATTAGTGAACATCAAATCATAAAGCAAGAGTCGAATTATTTTCTTAATCGCCCCTGATAGTAAAGAATCATTAACCATGGAGACTAATGCTTATAGGAAGCCTTGATATAACAAACACCATAAGCTTCCTACGTAATACCTACCTAAACCAGTATTGTCATGGCCAAGGCACCTTAGCTCTTGGATTAAGGCCCATTCAATACATTTTGAACTATCAAATTATGAGAACTTGAAAGGATTTACCATAGATCCTCCCAACTAAGCTCATTAACGCATCATGCAAGGGATATAAATATTAGTGAACATCAAATCATAAAGCAAGAGTCAAATTATTTTCTTAATCGCCCTTGATAGTAAAGAATCATTAACTATGGAGACTAATGCTTATAGGAAGCCTTGATATATCTAAATAAACTCTTGTTACTTCATTAGGAGGAATTTTTTTGTATCGATCTACTTTCTCAAAATAGTCCATAGCTTTCCTCGTTAGGAGCACAGCTGAGAAATTCCAAGTTCCCTCAAGTGCTCACAATCTCATCATGAGAAAAGATAAAAAAAAAAAAAATCATATGGTAGGTATGTTTGATAAAGGCATATTTGCAAATTCATTTAAGATTTAGTACGACTATACTTTCTCTCCCCAAAGAGAACACAACTGAGAGTCTGTTTTCCAATGAAGCTAACTATATCATTATTAAAAATAATGCAGAAATAATTATATGCTAGGGATGATAGATAGCATCTTAGCGACATTACTATGAATCATAAAATGATTATATACAAACTAGTATGTCCTTCTCTTCCATATGATACATACCATACATCACATTATGCTGATCAATCTTCTCCTGGTTATTAATATGCATCATACTACCACCATGCACACCCCATTGAATGTGGTTGATATATTTAATTTGATGCTCTATTAAAGCATCTTGATAGTTTGATTCAATGGATGGCCATATTCCACTACACCAACCCTACTAAATCCTCCAAGCTCACAAATTCCAATTTCCATACAAACTAATTAACCCTACAAACTCCACATGACATATTATACCCTCTGATCTTGAAAGCTACACATTCCCCATTAGCCCCACCAATCTCATTAGCTCCACAAACATATGCTAATGATGATGATAACCAATCACCACAGCATGAGCTTTAGAACTTGGGTCTGACCAGCGTGCAAGCTCGTGCTTGATCTAATAATCGATATTGAGCTAATCAATTCGTGCCTGTGAATGATAATAAGCCAGAGCAATGCAAATTAAGGATGTTGCATGTTCCATTAGCATTCCTATACTAAGGCTTGTGTTACCACTACCTTTCATTAACATATCATATGATCCTTGCTCAGTATGATAACCCGGACATACTTGCTAGATAAATGATGACATTTGAACCTAAATCCAACAAATTCTCCTACAAGTGTTAACAGACCATATTGCTTCGCAAAGAGATGCATGCGAGGTAATTTTGCTTCCACCAATAACCAAGTTCTAAATCTTCATATGAGAGAGTTTCTACCCCTTCTGAATAAACAAAACAATTGCAGGCCATTAACCCTTTTTCCAATCAAATTAAGAATTATTAATAATTTGAAAGATTGAAGCATAGCTGCTCGCTACCACATCTCAATCTCTAACTCAAATTTCCCTCCCTCGTTCCCTTTCATGTGCATGCACATACACAAAGTTAAGCTTGCAAATTAAAAAGCACAACTTATTTCGCTGCTATGGATCTCTAAATTTATACAAAACTCAGCATTAAAGAATAAAATATTAATCACAAATCCAATTGCCAAAACCAACTAATTAAGATGAGGTTAATAATGTGATGATACAGAAAACAATGGACAATGATTAGGCCATTAGAGCATGACCAGATGACAAATAAGAGAAACAAGAGAAATGTCATAATTCAAAAGTTTGGTCATGAGGAAAACAGCACAAACAATTTCATGTACCCTGATAACTAGAAAAACACTATTAAGAAACGTAAACTCACATGCTCTTCCTTCCATTTAGATGGGCTAAGAGGATCGTCCCAGAGATTGACTTTTGCAGGTCCATGATGATCTGTTAAAAAGCAGCAACAACAAAAATAAGAGTTTAGTGCTTGAAAATCTATAAGAAATTAAATTGTTTAAATTAAAGTTCCGCCATATATGGATGAATTCACCCTCCTGCTCAAGAAAACTTTTGCTATCAGCATAACCTGATCGAAATTTGGTCATGACGGCTCTCATAATTATTTAATTTGTTCTAAGATGAATAATCAATCAAATTTTGTATTAAACTCATTTAACAAAAATAATCCCTTAGTATTGAGATCCATCATGACAAATCCCAGCACTGACCCAAATATTTCTCAAATATCAACTACGACATCTAGCAAACTAAAATTAAAGTGTCACAATGCACATAGATATTCTCAGGCAATTCCACTAACTATAAAATTGTCAACATAATTCATACCTTCTTGACTTCTGATCCTTCTGCGTAAACCCTTCTAAAAACAAGGAAATAAAGGTGAAAAAAAATAGAAAAGAAATAGGGCTCGATAAAAATCACCCACCTCCAATAAAAGCAAATAACAGATACGATTTGATAAAAAAATACTAATCCGCTGTGAATTTCACGTCAATAGAAAAAAAGCTTGTACGGCGATGTCTGAAGACCTAATCCTCCATACCCCTCAAATCAAAGCTCTAAAGAGAAATTGAAACCATATTTTAGAAGATCGCTTTGATCCGAGGCTATATATTGCTTCGACAACATCGAAATTCGGAAAATCTATTCTAAACTCGAAGGAAAACAGATCAAAAACGAAGTGGAGATCCATAGAGTTGATGTTGTGAATGCGAGAGATAATGACAAAAAGATATACCTCCGCCGGCGGAGAGAGATCGCCGTGAGATGAGCTTCGCCGGAAGAAGCGACGAGGATGAGAAACGCTGGAGCGAAGAAGCGACGGTAGCCCGAGCAGCCATGTTTCTCAGAGTGATGGTGCGAGCCAAAGTTTTTGTTAGTGTTTTGGCTCCTTAAAAAGTGTCATCGCATGTTCCACTCAATTTATAGATCTGGCTTAAAAATTTATTCCTCTGTGGCTTGTTTATTCAGCGAGTTGAATAAGAGCTATTTATTTAGCGAGTCGAATAATTAATCGTTTTGATAATTCTAATCATATAATCTTTGAATGGTAGAGGTTAGGGCGAGATTTAAATCTTATTATTTATATTAAAATATTTATTTAAATATAATATTATATCAATATTTATTCTATTTTTTAATTAATAATTTTAATTCATTATAAATCTTTTGAGTTAATTAAATTATTTAAAAATAATACTCATGAATTATATATATAATTTCATTAATTCGAGTCAAAACTAGCTGAACATGAATGAACAAAACTTTGTTTGTATTCAACTCGTTTATACATCGAATACAAGAAAATTTTTTGTGTTCAACTCATTTGTTTAGCAAACAAATTGAACACGAGTAACTTAACGAGTTGAACATCAGCTTCTTGCGAACATATAGTTGTTTTATACATAGCCCCATTACCACTCAATTCCTATATAACTACTCACCTCATCTTTATTTTTTGTACATACATACCTCCTTAATAATGAATAAAAAGTTGTATGTAAATACATAGAAATTTTTTGGTAGGTATGCAAATGCCTCTAAAAGTTTGTGAGGCTTTTGTTATAGATTTGCGTATCTAACTACTAGGCTTGGATATCTAATACATAGCATTCAAATAGTTAATAATACATAAAAATATATCGTTATTATTAACATTCTAACAATGATGTACATGATTTAATGCATAGGTTTATAATGCCAAAATGTTATAAATATAAACATCAAACTTTAGGTGTTAGATATGTAAATATATAAAACTCTAATGGCATGTATATAATTTCCCAAATTTTATTAGAAGATTTATATGCATACCATTCAATTCTTATGCATTATGTATTTACATATTCAATATGTAAACATTAATTTTTACATAATATCATCGTACCTATACATGAAATGATTTATTTCGCTATGTTTCCAAGTCAAATGAAAGAATTGGATGGTAAAAATGCAAAAAAACAAACATTAGGTTTTGGATATGTAAACACATAAGAATTTAATGGTTGATGGGTGGGTGGTATGTATGTAAATGCCCCATTTTTATGTCATATTTTTTATTTAATTTATAATATATTTTTTTTAAAATTTAAATTTAATAAATATATAAAATTTAAATGATACGTAGGTATTTTTCTCAAAGAAATTAGAATATCAATATAAATTAGGGTAAAAAATCCTTGCAAGAAAACAAATAGCATTGAATTGATGAATTTTTCATTAAAAAAAAAATACAGAAATGCTTATAGATGATTTATCATCCACACATTATATTATGAGGGAATTAATTCGCATGAATTGGATCATCTTATAGGTATATCAAATTACGATCATACATATTTGAGAAAAATTTATACATGGATAAGACTTGGGAACTCATAGGCCTCGGAGGCCCATGAACCATTAAATAAGGGAAAAAAATTGCGTACATATGACGTACGCAGCGCTGCGTATGTTTTGGAGGATATACAAAGAGTATAAGAGGGTTATATCCATGTTATGCCCCCTTGTAACCTACAAATAAGTTTCACGCTTTTGTTTTCATATATTAAGAACTTATTTGCATATTACAAGTGTGTTATAGAAGGTTACATGGAGGTTACAAGAGGGCATAACATTGATATAACTCCCTTATACCTATTGTATAACATCCAAAACATACGCAGCGCAGCGTACATCTTACGTACATAGATTTTTTCCTGAAATAAGAGCTCACAAGCAATATAAAACCCTAAGTTTTAAAATAATTTAACATCATCAAATTTAATAACATTTTTCTTAATACCGATCTGAAATCAAAATGGCCCTTATATTAAAATATTTTCTCTTTACTAGTAATTATTTATCATAAAGGAGTCAGAAAATAATTTCAAAAAATTCACATATATTTAAAGAACTAAAAAAAGTATGAATTTTGATATATAAACAACAAAAACATTTAATATAATATCAAACACTCACATTTTCATGACAAAATAGTCCTCGAGGTACTGCACATCCCGACTATCAATCACTGGTAGCAACATCTTCAATTTTCACCACAAGCTATTATGATAGTTAATGGTGGGGCCCACCACATATCTTCACCTCACCACACTAACCTCTTTCCTTCCTCATAAAAATTGTCCCAAATTGTAACAAAAAATTATTGCTGAAAAATATTGTTACGAAATTACTTCCACTAATATTTTTAATAACCTACCCAAGTTGAAATTTTTTCTGATATCTAATTCATAGAAACCCTCTAAGATCATTTTTTTATTTTTTATTTATTTATTTTATTTATATTTATATTTTAATTAAAATGAAACATGTTCGTTAAGCTATACATATTAAATTATTTTTAAAAATACAAAAAAAAATTTTTAAAGTTTTGATTAATTCTTAAATTAAGCTAACTTATTTATGAAAATTTAAAATAAAAAAAAAGAAAAAAAACTGAATAAATATATTTTGAAATAAAAAATTAAAATTAAAAGTTGTCCCAAACGAGCTAAGAAACATTATTTCTTTGTAAAAAAAAAAAAAAAGAAAAAAAGAAAGGTCAGTTACATAAAAAAGCACTCAATATTTTGCTATTTACAAAACTAGCATCCTCTTTCATCCATTTTTAAAATTATCACTCAAATATCACAAATATTTTCCACTTTTATCAAATTCCCACATAACTACAGTAAATGTATAGGTAAAAAAAACCACATTGGTGCTAATTTTGCAAATAGAAAACTTAAAAAATGAAAATAAAAACTATTTTTTTGCTGTCAACTTGCCATTGACCTTATCTTGTTCGTCACAAGCCATTGATATCTATCCAACATTTGAGTCAAGATAGCATAATAAATTTAATTAAAATGACTATTAAAATTATGTATTTTTCCATAAAATAAAAAATATACACATAACAAATCAAATTTTATCTTTTATTCATTGTTCAAGATGAGGGGAGTGACAAAATTAGGCTACATTACAATCATAAAATACCAGAGCAAAAATTTGATGCAGGCGAAGCACCGGAGGAAAAAACATATATATATCGCCCGTGCATCACATCCGTTGTCCGAAGGCAGATTACCGGACACAATATTTTTTCGAGAGCAAGAGAGAAGAGAAAGAGTGTGATGCTTGCTATTGACCACGTACTGACAAATCAAAGAAAAACATGATAAATGTATGGTTGTGATCGCTCGTGTTGTCACATATTTGCAAGAAATGCTTTGTTAAGAATTTTTAGGATTTATGAAGAAATGGACACGAGCCTACAAATCTGTGTTATTGATCCCTTCAGCCCACTTAACGAGCTATTATTGTCTTCTAGAAGTTATACTTGATCGCCCCTAACTCCACATAAACAATTTATGTATACATTTATGTCACGACAATATAGATTGATGGATCCATTCAAATATGCATTGCTTTCTGCATATCATAGCTCTTTAATGAAGAAGATTTATTTAATGGATTATTACTTCAGCATTTACAAGTGTTGTGCTGTATAATTGTTCTGGTATTTCTATTTAGTGCTGTTTTACACTAAGCAGTTATATCAACCACTAATGTAGCTTACTTGGGCATACTCTGTTGCTTTTGCTGTAACCAAACTATATCAGAATCCAGTCCAAATTCTACTCAAACCAAATTCAAACCAAGTTCAAAGATAGTTCAAAACTTACTCAACTAGGTTCGAAAATAATTCAAGCCTTGTTCAAGCCACATTCAAATTGTATTAAAATTTCATTCAAATATTATTTGAATAATGCTCAAACAAAGTTCGAATCGGGCTCGAATAAGATTAAAATTTCCCTCGAGTCTAATTCAAACCTTGTTCAAAATTTGTTCAAACCATTGTTAATCATGATAAACTTTAATCAAGGACTTCACAATATAAAAAATGAGATATTTAATCAAACTTTCAAGCATAATTTCCCAAGAAAATAAAAGAAATTTCTTCAATTTTGGCATATCTAGCCAAATTTCACTGAATTGATGATTTCAAAATCTCTCTCCAGCAAAGTTTGATTTTAATAACTGAGCTAAATTCTTCACGGCAAGAAAATTTTTGGGTCAAAATGAGTCTTACCGCCATTATAATTGCTTCAAGGTTAAGTGACACAAAAACTTTGATTGATTGTTTATATATTACACTCATCTAAAATTATATTCAGTGGTTTTAAGACCCATGTCTTGACTCATTTTTTTCCTATACAACAACAACAACAACAAACCTTTATCCCACAAAATGGTGTGGGCTACATGAATCATCTTCTCCTTTAAAGAATTCATGATTTTATGCCGGTTGTCGACTACCTAATGCAACCGACAACTTTTATCACTGGGGCTCGAAACCCAACAATGACAGTGTTTCGCAATTTTTTTCCTATAGACAATAAAAACCAGGTAATTTTTTTCCCTAAACCCAACTTCATATATAATGAGAGAAGAAAACTAAATAACCAAATAAACCAGAAATAGTCTCCAAATACATCAAAATAAACCAAAAAAAAAAAAAAAAAAAAAACCTATAATAATCTCATGCATATCAAAGCAATATTAAAAAAAAACAATATGGCTTGAACATCTGATGTTACTTAATCCTTACCTCATCAACTAACATTTCTCTCTAAATCTGAAGTTAAATTTGGCAGAGACCCACCTTCTTCAGTCCAACGCATAATCTTTTCTAATCAATCTTCACTGAAGAGAAGAGATAGTGAACAAAATATAAGGATGTGAGAAAACCAATAGTACCTGTTACCAGCATTACTGCAAAAGCCATTATAAGAGAATATCCAAGGTACAGAATGGCTGATACAGGTCCACTCAAGCTCCTCAAGTCAAATATCAAGTAATTAATGGAGTAAAGGAAGACATATAATGCCACAGAACCAGAAGCATAGAAAGCCTTCCACCACCACCTCCAATCCTCAACACAGAGGTGCATATACGTCAGCACCACCGAAACCTCAGCACAGACGACGACGAGCAGAATAAAGACAACGAGCAGAAACCCAAAGACATAGTAGAACCTCCCAAGCCAGATGCTAGAGAGGATGAAGAAGAGTTCAATGAATAAAGTGCCGAAGGGAAGGGTTCCGGCCCCGAGGATGAGAAGCCACGACGGGTATTTCCGAGCTGGGATTTCTCTCGGAATCTGGTTCGTTCGAACTGGGTACTGTATATGCTCTGCTCTGGTGCCTAGGAATCCTCCAAGGAGAGTGAGAGGCACCGAAATACAGAACCACAAAGCTAAGAGAGTGAAGAACAATGAAATGGGGATCGCTCCGGTGCTGTTGCTGCCCCAAAGAATGAAATTTAAGATTGTTAAGATGACGAATACGATGCCGGGGAAGAAGCAGGCAATGAGCCAGGCTAACGGCCGCCATCCTTCCGACCCGCCTTTGATGGTTCTCCATAGCCGTACGCCAACGTAGCCGGCAGCAATGCCGAGGAAGAGATAGAGAAGGATCATTCCAGTTAAGAGCATTCCTCTTGAGGCGGGCGACATGAACCCGAGAGCGGCAAAAACTATGGTTACGACGGCCATCCCGGTGATCTGAATACCATCTCCGACCATTATACAGAGAAGCTTCGAGCAGTTTGGCTCACGGAAGACATCGCCGACGACGAGCTTCCAGCCAGAAAGTTCCTCGTTCATCTGAGCCTGGGATTCCTTATCCAGTTCTTCGTATCTGGTCAAATCTCTTCGAACTGTCCTCAAGAATATAACAAAGACTATGCCGGCTAGGAAGAAGATGACCATGACAGAGTTCATGATTGAGAACCAGTGAACCCTAGCACCGTCCATCTTCAAATACGCGTCCCATCGGGAAGGCCACCTTATATTGCTTTTCACAAATTCGACTTCGTAGGTGAAGGTTATTCGTTCTTGCTCGCGAATAACCTGAGACTTATCGAGCTCTAAAGGACAGATTATTGGATCAATCTTATCATACATATTAAGCTTTGACATGCTTTGAGGATCTCTTTTAACACTGCAAGGGATAACCTCAAATCCTACGATTTCATAACCAGACATTTTGTTCTTATCCGTTTCTGAGATAACTCCCATCCCTTCTTCCCCGGTGCCAATAATCTCCACACGTTTACCTTCATATTCATGAACCATAACTTTAAATTTCAGGTGATTAATAATGTAATCATCATTGGTACCAGTTGGTGAGTAGCCAACAGGGAATCCAGTCCACTGGATTGTTATGCCATTCTGTTGAGTTAATCTCATGACAGGAAGATTATCAAGAATCATATTCACCTGGTACAGATCACGGGTTCTCTGTTTCAGGAGCTTCACCTCATGCTCGCTCAAGGATTTGGTGGTGCAGAGGTAAATAGATTCGTTGACATTAACGTTGAATTTGTAAGGAGAGTTGTCAATTTGATCACCCATCAAGAGCTCTCCTAAATTTTCAGCACTTTTCTTGATCCCATCCTGGGGTTTACAGTAGGGAAGAGAGTAGTAGTTGAAAGGAAGCTCGGTCTCAATTGAGGTGAGGGAATTCACTTTCACCCATATGGTTTCACCTTCAGAATAGGTGCGCATGTAGCTTCCCGGAAGATAGAATCCATTGCAATGACAGATAAGAAGTGGAAGAAAGAAGAAAGCAAATGAAAAGGATTTCATGCTCGTCAATACAGTAACCAATGACATAGAACACAACTATTTCCAATAATCAGAAACCTCCTCCTTGTTGCAGATCTCAGATCTGAACACCAAAATCCCAATCTCTAGAGATTCAAAAGCATTGTTCCATCTCCAACTAATCCTGAACCATAAAAACGAGGAAATAAGGAAATCAGGATCTGGCAGGCGTTGGAACTGTTCTCACAATTAAAGCTACGGATCTTTGATTTAAGAAAAATCAAATTAAAAAAAGCGAACAACTAGAGATGCAAATTTTAGCAATTAATGCAGTTCAATCACTGAATACAAACAGAGAAATGAAGACAGAAAAACGGGAAAATTCTTCATAAATCAACCTGATAGATCCAGGCGTTAAATGCAGATTCATACCAGGTACACCACAGATCCAACTCAGAAACATGAAAAAAACAATGACGAAATCACAAGATGCCTTAATTTTAATGATTAAGCATTCAACAGACGACAATATTCAAATTCAAAGATCTAGGCATAAGTCGAATTTTCTTGCCCCGTAAACCCCAGATCCAATCTCATTCAGAAATCATTAAAAAAAAAACCCTAAATCCAAACTAATAGATATCAGAAATCTATGATCTAAGACCAAAAAACTCGCCTTATTCTAACCAAATTTGCTTCAATCCGAAGAAAAATCGCTCGAAGAAGAGCGTCGAGAAGCAGGCGACTCCCTCTTTGAGATCGACGATCGGTAAATGGAAATTGACAAAATGCATCAGATTCCTCTTTCTATATAAATAAACTAGTCGCCGCCATAGCTGAACCGGGTTCATTTAGATAAATCTTGGCCGTTAGATTGATCTCCAATGGCCAGTTTTGCTGGAGAAAATTAGCGGTCAATGATCGAACAAATTGATGTGACGTGGGCGGGACTACGGCTATGCATTAAAAAATAAGGCAAGTGTTAAAATAAGCCTCCTATTATTTCATACATATATATCCATTCATCAAATGTAATTTTAACTGGTATTTTGCTATCACTAATATTTTAATTTCTTGATCGCAGTATAAAAACATATATTTAATAATTTAATTTTTAAGATAAATAATGAAATTATAAGTGCAAATTGCTTTAATGACACGTGTGTGATTTTATAAAGAAAATATAAACTAACTTTTACCCAAATGCACATTTGTCATGCTCCCTAAGTTGTCCATTTGTCCAAATAAATATATGTTTTGCAAAAAAAGACAAATAAGTTAAAAAATAATTATGAAATTGCTGTAAAATAAACTAATGTTCAAAAAGGAGACGATTATGACAATTTTTTTTTAAAGTCAGATCGTAGTTTTTTGACAGACAACGTACTGAAACAATTTAGATTGCAAAACAGAGTTTTCTACCTAATATTTTTGAAAAAACTGACAAAATTGTATTTTGTCAAACTGGAAAAATGAGATGCGTCAATCATATCGCTGGGCCCAAACGCACCCTTAACGTGAAATCATAAAACACTCTTTGTTAGTATATATTATTTGCAAATAATGGTTTTATTAGCTCAAATGGAGTTTTAAAAACATTTTGATCATTTTTTTATATTAATATATAAAATAATCTTCATGCATTCATGCAAAATTATTATTTTTTAACAAATTTAATATAAAACAAAAATATTTTTTTATTAAATAGAAGACAATTATACAACACCATACATCTATACCACTCAACCTAGGCTTAAAAAGATGGGGTTCAAGTTTTAAAAGTTATTAATAGTGATATTTTAAATGTAAAATGAAGATTCTTAAGGAAATAAATGTAAAAAATGAAGTTTCTTAGGAGTTAGATATGTAAATACATAAAATTATGAGCTATGAATGTAAATAACCCAAACTAAAAAAATTAGATAAAATCAATTAACATTAATACCATTGAACCCATAGATAACTATGGATATCCGCATTTAGTTGAATGAGAAGACTATTTTTGTTGCATTAGAAGCTTGAGTTAAAAATAATAATAATAAACTTCCATCATCAATATATAACGTATGAACAATATAATATATATATATATATATAATAGCTGAAAAATAAATGAAAAATTATTCAATGTCAAAGTTTAGAGAACCCATAAAATTGTCAACAAAAACTTATGTTTCAAAGGTTTGGCTTCATCATACTCAAAATGTTCGTGAACTTCCCTCCGATGTTAATCAGGGAGGAGCGCCACATAACATTAATCTAATTTTAACGAGTTAATTTCGAGCCAAAGATGAATAAGAATATTTAAATCGAGCAGAATATGAACACACTATTCACGAGCCAATTTCAAACACGAGCAACTTCGAATGAGCCGAACACGAGCTCGTTCAAGCTTGGCTCGTTTACAGCCCTAGCCAATATACGGCTTGTTGGGACAAAATAATACCACTTTTAACTCTTGAAAAGTGAATTACAACTTTTTCATGCACATTAACTGGTAGACAAGAGATCGTGGGCCGGGGTTAATTGTCACATGAGATAATGAATTCTGCAAAGTATAAAATGAAGATTTACTTCAAAAGTTTATAGATTATTTTATTTTTCTGAGGCATTTACATACATACCACACAATTCTTACCCGTGGTAATCAAAGCGTGAAGCGCAATGCAATGTGCAAGACTTTAATTCTGCTTCAAAAATGCAAAACGTAGAGCATTTTTGTTAACCAAAAAACTAATAGGGTATATAAAATTATTAATGTATAAATATATTCATTAACAATTATAAAATATAAAGTATGGTAAAAAGCTGATATAAAATTAAAAAAGAATACACTACAGTATTTAATTTGAAGCAAACATTGAGGATGAGTCTGGAAATAAAAATTTCTAATAATTTATAATAATTTAAACTTAGAAATTATAAAAAAATTTGCAAATTAACTTCAACGTGCTTCTGCAAAGCGAAGCGGGCATCATGCGGTTCGCTTCATTTTACTCGTAAAACACGCTTTTAAAAACATTGATTCTTACATATTCTAAACTTTGATATGTACATGCATCTGTCTCAAATCTTTAACATCACGTGAAAAATACTACTATTACTAACTTCTTTAAAGCTCACACACCTTTCCATTCATAAATTTACAAAACCAAAGTATTACAAATGTAAATATCAAATTTTAGGGTTACATATGTAAACAAATAAGAATTATGTGGCATGTATGCAAATTCAATCGATTAAAGATCGTTCCAGTTCAGAATGGGCTAAATTAAACAGGAAATAAGTAAATAGCCTAAGAAATGGAAGTGCTATCAAACTGATTCTTAGCTAAACCAAAATGAACTGTTTTTTTTCTGTACAGTCCAAATTATGCACAACCCAAGCTATCACATGAACTATAAGGATGATTTGCGTAAATATCACTTAATTCTTATGTATTTACGTATCTAACACTTGAACTTCAATCTCTACATATATGCCCCCTACTATATGCATTAAAACGCGTATTTTACATTTTAAAAGCTAAAATAATGGTATTTTAATGTAATGTGAAATAATTGGGCGGTATAGACGTAAAAATAAAAATTTTGTTGGTATATATGTAAACACACAGTAATTGGATGGTATGTATGTAAATGCCCCAAACAATAAATAGCATTCTATCATATAAGAACATGGATATCATAAGAACTACAACATTGGCAAACTTCGAGTTTGGTAAAATTACCTCTCTACTTCAGCATTGTCTACTTGAAAACTTCCCAACATCCATCTCTGAAAAAGTTTGCATCTTTACAAACCACTGTCACCAAAAATCTCCACATTTGCACAATCCTCCTTCAAAATGGTGAAACCGGCTCGCATCTCTCACAATGATCGCTCGCTTAGCGATCAATGTGATAAATTTAATGGCAGCATGACAGTCCCCACAAACTCGTAAATTTTTAGTGACGAATATCGGTCGATCACCATTTAAACTCAGTAGAGCGAATGCTATTGCTAACTTCTCACTGTGGTAAACAAGAGCGTCTTCCTTCTCCTCCTCCTCCACATCCTGCATCACAAAGCTTGTATCAGCCCTGTAACCAATCTTCCTCAGCTCACCAAATAAATCACTCAGCTTCTCACATATCTTCAAATATTGTGGATGTGAGCTATCTCCACCTATAAATCCATGGACTTTACCATCAATCTCAACCCAACTACATCCCGGACTCTTCTTCAGTCCCTTCTCCTTCTGCATTATTCTAACTCGTGCCGCTTCTCCATATCTTCCGGCGGTACTGTATATGTTCGACATTAGAACGAAGTTTCCTGTACTTTCAGGTCCCAACCTTTCAATCATCCCTGCAACCTTGCTCCCAAGTTTGGCATTCTTATGTGTTCTACAAGCTGCAAGCAAGGCACTCCATACACGAACATCGGGTTCAAATGGCATCCTAATGGCAATATCGTAGGCCTCGGATAATAAACCTCCACGCCCGAAAAGATCGACGATGCAGATATAGTGCTCCATTCTTGGAACAATGTTATAAACTTTGGTCATGGATTCAAAACAACCCCTTCCCTCTGCGACTAATCCTGAATGACTGCAAGCACTAAGGATGCTGATGAATGTGATATCGTCTGGTTTAAACCCCTTGGCCCGCATCGAGTCGAAAAGAGAGAGAGCTTTGGTGCCAAATCCATGGATTCCATAAGCAGATATCATAACATTCCATGTTATTGTGTCTCGATCTTTCATCCCGTCAAAAACTACACTAGCGATGTCAATTTTTCCACATTTTGCATACATATCAATCAAAGCGTTGCAGATAGAAACATTGGATGAGAGTCCCGATATGATCACGTAGCCATGGCTGCAGCTTCCGTGTCGTAAGGCAGACATATACGAACAAGCAGGAAGGAGGACGACCATCATCGCCGCATCTGGTTTCGTGCATGAAAGTTGCATTCTCCTGAATATGGAGAGTGCTTCTTCCGTGCTTCCATTTTGGATGAATCCAGACATGATTGCGCTGTAAGATACAGTGTCTTTCGATTCCATTTCATTGAAGAAGGAAGATGCATCACATATGCTTCCAATCTTCGCATACATTGAGAGAAGAGAATTACTTACAGTTATGTCTGAGAGAAAACCAGATTTGATCAAATAACAATGAAGTTTCCTCCCTCTTTTTAAATTTGACAAACTCGCACAAGCCCGCATAACACAAGCAAGGGAGGTGGACGACATGTTTGTAGCTGCATTAAGCATTAGCTGATCAAAAATCACCAAAGCCTCGACCATCTTCTCGCATTGAACATATCCCCCAATCATCGCGCTCCAAGTAACATCATTTTTAAGACTTAATTCTTTAAATATGGTGCAGGCGTAATCCATTGACTCACACTTTGCATACATGTCGAGTATTGCAGTGTTCACTAAAACATCCCCTTCGTGAAAAGATCTCCTCAGACAAAAACAATGGATGCTCTTTCCCTGTAACAAAGCCTTGGCTTCTCCGACCACAGGAAGAATCCCCACCATTGTTGAACTATTTGGATTTGTCCCTCTCCTCTGCATTTCTAATACAAATCCGACTGCATCATTGTATAAACCGTGCAAGGAAAGACCAGAAACCATGGCGTTCCATGCAACCACGTCTCGATTTTTTACTTGTAAGAACACGAGGCGAGCTTCATCCACTCGTCCACATTTCATGTACATGTCAATTAAAGATGTTGAAATGTACAAATCACAATCCAAACACATTCTTTTTGCATGATTATGAATCTCTATTCCTTCTTCCAGTGCGAGAAGGGTAGAGCAAGCTTTGAGAACAAATGGAAAAGTGTACTTGTTTGGTGTTACGCCGAAACGAATCAAACGATAATAGAGATCTATTGCTCGATCGAAGGGACCCTTCCAAGCATAAGCTCTGATCATGGCGTTAAATAAAAAGATGGTTGGCTTAGGAATCTCATCAAAAATGAGATGAGCAATCTCGGTTTTGTTGGATGATAAGTAGATTAAAGATAGCTTCTCGAGAAGGGCGGGATGATGGACATGGGCTTTGCTCCAAAGAATTTGTTGTTGGATTTTCTCCATGTGAAGAAAGGAATAGGATGAAGTGAGGATGAAACTATGGCGGATTTTAGCATGAAAAATGTTAGGGTTAATGAAGAGAGATAAGAAAAGAGGGCCTGAATGGGAAAGGAATATTTTTTTTATCACTAACATCGCCTACTGCAAGATGTGGTGGTTGTAAAATACATACCATTAGAGAGCCAATACATGAAAACAAAAATGAAGAAATAAAATCAAATTTTGTAACTAATTTAACTTATTCTAATGAAGAGTCACTACATTACACATTTGTTGCAATTGAAAATCTCAAGAAGAGTGAAAACATTTGGTTTAGTCCCACATATAACGATTGATAAATGTTGGTGTACGAACACTTCCATATTTGGTTTAGCCCTCTTCCATAAACTTAAGCTTTTGGAATGAAAAAAAATTTGATCGCTAATGTATCAAGCCCAACTTGAGTCTCCTTTTAGGCTAACCTTCTTAAGCAAGAGGTATCGAAGTCAATAATTTGTTAATGATGTGGTGGTTTATGGCATTTGTTGACTTCAACGAAGATTGAGCAAAGTTCAAGAGTACATGACTCCTCCCATGATAGCTCCATGTAATTGAGTAGACTCTTGGTACATAATATCTTAAACCCAAAGAAGAAAAGACAAAAAACCCATTAGTTCAGTGATAGCTGATGTAAAGAACACTCATATGAGAAGGAGATTGAAGGCAAATGAAAGAAGTAGCAAAGTAAGACAAGATTGGTCTCTCTCTCAAACAAATCTAACAGAGAAAACGAAAAAAAAAAAAAAAACAAAACAAGAACATTAAATTATTGCCTGACTCCATAAATCCCTGCAGATACTCGATGATAACGAGTTAATGAAGTTTGCCATCAAATCCGTTCGTCGTAGACAAAAAAGGGACTCTGTTCATCGGTTATGTCCCTTCGTCAAAACAATAAGAATTCCATTCCAGCAAATTAAGAAATCGATATAAGAACTCTAAGGGTGCTTTCAGGTTACCAGATTTTGGGAGCTTCCCAATGTGATTCGGAGGGAATCAGAGCTTCCGCTGCTCGATTATATGTATGCAGCGTGGGGACGCCATTGCTGCTCTCCTGAGCATCTTTGAAGGAGGACAACAGTGATGGTGACGGCGGCGGAAACTGAGGCAGACGGTGCGGCGGACGACGGTAGTGTTGAATTTTGCGGGGAATTTTTTTAGGGCGGTCGAGACGCTTGAAACCGGATTTCTCCTCCGAATGTTCATAATTTCTCTGTCATTGGCTAGTACCCACCGGGGTGTCGATGTAATTTGTAAATTTATTTCTGAAATTTGCAAATAGCACCCAATTCTTCTCCATTAATGTATCTCACACTAAAAATTTTAATTTTTACAGGCAGTGGTCCAGCCTGTTGAGGAGTGTGAAATGAATGTTGTCTTTGAAAAATTAAAGTTTTGGTGTGAGTTACTTAAATAGATAAAAGTTGAGTGTCTCAAATTATGTGGTAGCTAATGATTGCAATATTGTTAATTGATCATAGATGTTTAGTTGGTGACTGCAATATCGTCAAGTGTCTAAATATGTTATAGTTGAATGTTGTAGTATTAGTTAGTCACATAGACATAGTTGTAAGTCATAGTAATTTATCATATGGATCGTGGTTTGGAGTTGCAATAATGTTAGTTAGTCATAAAGACTGTAGTTGGAGGTTATAATTGTTAGAAAAAGTGGAGTCCGGTCCACTATGCTTGAGCGGTTAATTTACTTTGGAGAGTCACACCTTTTCAAAAATAACAACTCCCGTCTTCCTCTTTTATGAAGTGAAGCATCTCTTCGCTCTCGTGATAAAAGCTTCGGATGACTCTCCTTGGGTTTAAAAGTCATGGTTTGAGTTCTTCTTCGGTTTCCTCGGGATAGAGGAAGGTTTTCTCAGGGCGGAAGAAGGAATGTGTAAGAAGTAGTTCCTTGCGGTGAAGAGAAGAAGAAAGAAGAAGAAGAAGATTATTCTCCCTAGGCTTCTTCTTGGTGGCTTGTGACATAAGAGAAATTGAATTTATTTTTCTTGTAAGTTTGTCTTCTTCGGTGTATCTCGGTTAGGGTTGTAAAAGAGCCGAGCTTGAGTCTGGTGTTTGGCTCGTTCGAATCTGGCTCGTGTTCGAAATCGGCTCCTGTTCGAAATGGCTCGTGAAGAGTGTGTTCGTGTTCGGCTCGAATTACATTTTCATGTTCGTGTTCGGCTCATGTTCCGCTCGAAATTAGTTTGTTAGAATATGAAATTATTTTAATAACAATTTTGTCAAAAAAAATTTTAAGAACAAATTTCATAAAAAAATTCAGAAATTTATTGATGAGCTCAAAAAACTTTATTAAATTGATTACAAAATTTTATACTTACAAAATAACAATCAATTTATTAGAAATTTTAAAATGTACACTAAACAAGAGTACAAAAAATACAAATAAAATCTCAAAATAAAAATCAAAATCTAAAAATAATTGTATTAAACATTTAATTCTTCTCATCCTTTACATACAACTCAAACTACTAAAACTAAAAATAATCTGATTTTGAAATCTTCCAGTGCATGGACTTCAATAAGTTTTCCACTTCACTGACAACAGCAGATTCATCTCTTACTATCACCTTGCCTCATAGCATCACAATCCTATCGATCTCAGACATAACTGGAACTCTGCACCTGAAATCCCATGTCAAATATTTTTATTTTTCTGTACATTTAGACAAATATATGAAAAATTTACATTTTGCACGCAATCCTTATGTATTTTATCTTTCCTTCAGCTTTGAGAACAGGTAGTCTGCAAGGAGAAATAATGTTTCCAAAACATCTCCAAAGCTTTGAGAACATGTGTTATTCAAGGAGGACAAATAAACAGAAAATATTTGCCATTTATAATGCTCCATGGTGAATTTATAAATATTAACAAAAAATATCATAATATATTTTTCTTTCCAGTTATCTAAATCATGTATAATTCAAAGTGAACTTGAATGTGTTTGGAATGCTATGGTTGACACCACAATTGGATCTAAAAGCCCGTGATGACAATGATCTGCCCGAAACTGCATTGAATTTCATATGAATGGTTTCAGCTGGAGCTAATTCAGAAAATAATAGCCATTTATAATATTCCATGATAAATTTTCTAAGTATTAACAAATACTCTCATAATAGTTATTTCTTTTCAGTAATCTAAGTCACTTATAAATCAAA
>NEWO01000126.1:311120-360666 GCA_003013225.1 Phalaenopsis aphrodite | reverse complement strand
ATCCTTTACATACAACTCAAACTACTAAAACTAAAAATAATCTAATTTTGAAATCTTCCGGTGCATGGACTTCAATAGGTTTTCCACTTCACTTACAACAACAGATCATCCATTACTATCACCTTGCCTCATAGCATCACAATCCTATCGATCTCAGACATAACTGGAACTCCGCACCTGAAATCCCATGTCAAATATTTTTATTTTTCTGTACATTTAGACAAATATATGTAAAATTTACATTTTGCACGCAATTCTTATGTATTTTACCTTTCTTTCAGCTTTGAGAACATGTAGTCTGCAAGGAGAAATAATAGTTCCAAAACATCTCCAAAGCTTTGAGAACATGTGCTATTCAAGGAGGATAAATAATCAGAAAATATTTGCCATTTATAATGCTCCATGGTGAATTTATAAGTATTAACAAAAATTCTCATAATATATCTTTCTTTCTGGTTATCTAAATCATGTATAATTCAAAGTGAACTTGAATGAGTTTGGAATGCTATGGTTGACACCACAACTGGATCTAAAAGCCCGTGATGACAATGATCTGCCCGAAACTGCAATGAAATTCATCTGAATGGTTTCAGCTGGAGCTAATTCAGAAAATATTAGTCATTTATAATATTCCATGATAAATTTTCTAAGTATTAACAAATACTCTCATAATAGTTATTTCTTTTCAGTAATCTAAGTCACTTATAAATCAAAGAGATTTAAATTCAGTTATTTATATCCAAAGCTTTGAGAACAAGTGCTATGCAAGGAGGACAAATAATGAGAAGCATAAGAATTGAAATAATACCAAAGAAACTAAATGAATGTCGCTGAAACAAACTTTTAGGTTTCCAAAGAACATTGATACATGTAAAAAAATGCAACAGCATCTCTCCAAAGGGACCAAACTTCCTGAGCTTTTGGGAAACCTGTTGAAGTGATAAAGTACATAAATGCAACAACATCTCCAAAGAGACCAATTCTTATGTTATTTACCTTTCCTTCAGCTTTGAGAACAGGTGGTCTGCCAGGAGGAGAAATAATGTTTCCAAAGCACCTCTAAAGCTTTGAGAACAGGTGGTATGTAAGGAGGACAAATAATGAGAAGAATAAGAATTGAAATAATACCAAAGTAAATCTAAATGAATGTCGTTGAAACAAACTTCCAGGTTTCCAAAGAACATTGATACATGTTAATAAAGGCAACAACATCTCCAACGACATCTCCAACAGCATCTCCAACATCCTAGAATTAAAAAAAATGTTCTTTGAACTAAATACTACCTCTTTCGTTTAAGCACAGGAGTGAAATACAAATAAAAAGTATGAATAACTTATTTCTCAATCAAGCCCCAGTAGGCAAGCTATAAATAAACTGCAAACAGAGAAACCTGTGATATTGAAAACTGTATTTTACATTCCTTATAACCAATTATTAGCTGCCCTTTTAATATATAATTGATATTTTTTTGGCTAACAGTATGCCCTTCACAAAGTTACAGCAAAACCCACAAAGTTACAGCAAAACCCGTGATATTGAAAGCAAAAAACGGTAATATACGTAACCAGTAGAATTCTTACCCTCCCCAAGGACATGCTCATAAGCAAGCCTACATAATGCATTCAAATAAGCATTTCAAAAGCATCCATACAACAATTTAAAAGCCTCCATACAGCAATTTAAAAGCCTCAAAAAGATGGCCAAACCAGCACTTAACTGTGGCACCAAACTCCCTTAAAAACAGTAAATAATACATTCGTAAAGAGATTAAAGCTGATAGTGTTAGATGTGCAAATACCCAAGTGCCAAAAGATTTAAAATGGTTACAAGTTTTCATATTCTTAGCTTAAAATGGTTGCAAACTTGTGTTGTCTTCCAAAATTAAGAGTAAGAATAATCATCTAAGGCATCATTTCATATTCTTATCCTAAAATGATTACAAACTTGTGCTGCCTTTTAAAATTAAGAGTAAGAATAATCATCTAAGACATCATTTCATATTCTTATCCTAAAATGGTTGCAAACTTGTGTTGCCTTCCAAAATTAAGAGTAAGAATAATCATCAAAGCCATCATTTCATTTCATTAAGAGTAAAATTCTTCCATTGTATCTTCTTCATGCCATACAAATCTTGGTATGATAAATAAAATATAATTCTTAATTAAAAAGACATTGGCACTTGCAGAAAAAGTTGTCTCATCACAAAACACAAGCATAATATGGAGCAAAAAATGTGACAATTTGATACATTAAGACCAAGTGACATAAAATGTAACAATATGGGGCAGCAAACAGTGATACAGATGATTCCATACCACATCATTTCCTCCCTCCCCACAATTTACTCGGGTAAAGCCACTTCAAGTTGTTCCTCTTCCATTAATTCTTATTGGTAGGAAAGATATATCAATATCAGTTTTAAGATTAAAAAGAACATATACTATATAAGCTAGTTATTGAGAGAATTATCATAGGTGTTTTCAAACGACTCGTGGAACATCTAATACAACTAGACGAACATATTAATGCACTCACTATCTTTGTCGAGAGTGAACTTCTGTAATCATTTATAACTCTTCCACTAGTACTAAATGCAGATTATGAGACAATTGTTGTTATTGGAATCAATAATATATCTTTAGCCATGTTCGATAAGTAAGGATACTTGAGAGTGTTCAACTTCCACCACTCAAGAATATCAAAATGTTCATTATTGACCAAAAAAAGTCCCTCCTCGAGATAGACTTGTAAATTTGATTTTGATGGTTGAATAAAACCAGATGAAACAAAAAAATCAATAAATGCAAGCATGCAATCAAAACTTTGTGAATTAACTAAATCACTTGGCAACTCCGAAGAAACATTGCCACTTGCAAAACTGGAATTAGCAATATCACTTGCATACGTATTGTAAATTTCCAACAGAACATCCTCAACTTATTTAATTTTGGAGTCTAATTCAACAGGTGTACACATCTTGCCAAAACTAAAATGTATGAACTTCATTTTCAAACGAGGATTCGAAACAGTTGCAACAGACATTAGGAGATTGCACTCATCCCAATATTTATCAAATTTACCTCTTATAGTAAAAGCCATATTCCTCATATAATCATCGGAGGATGTCGACTCATCCAACAACAATTTATTTATATGGAAAACAACAGGTAAGAAAATATTTGTGGTTGGGTAGGAAGAACCTGAAATCGTTTTTTGTCACGTTAATTAAAACAAAAAAAGTCATTATATGCATAAAATCGCAAAAAAAAATCACAATTGAGGTTGTGTAGAAAAAACCTAAAATCATTTTTGTCACATTATTAAAAATAACAAGAAATTTTCCGATTTTATCATATTTCTCACAATCTAAATCTGAAGGCAACCAACTGAAATTGTTATCTTGATTTGCATAGTAAGCGAACACCTTCCGAAAAATAAAAAGCAGATTCTAGCATTAAGAATGTAGAGTTCCATCTTGTTGGGACATCGATGCACAAACCATTTGATGTTGATATCCCTAATTGTCTGGTTATCTCAACAAATTTATGCAACCTTCCTGATGACTTCTTCAGATATTTGATAGACTCTCTAATGTTATAAATGATGTCATTAATCTCTCTCAAACCAACTTGCACCATAATATTCAATATATGTGCACAGCAGCGAACATGAAAGAAATTTCCCTTAAAATGCAATTTCTCTCTTGTCATAAAATTTGATTGGAGCAACCTAGTAGCAACATCATTATTACTAGCGTTATCTAAATTGATAGTAGATACTTTGTCCTGTATCTTTCAATCTAACAAGCAATCACAGATGAATGTGTCAGTATGAGGTGAATCCAATTCAATGAAATTAATAATTCATTTTTGCATCTTCCAAGTCTGATCAATGACATGAGCAGTTAAACACATATATTCGATTGTTTGATTGGAAGTCCAACAATCAAATGTTAATGAAAACCTGTGAATATCCCTAAATTGCTTTCTGAGCTTCTCTTTTTTGCACTCATAAATCTTCATGCAATCAATTTTTATTGTGTTCCTTGGAACTTTCTCATAATTTGGGTTCAAAGACTTCAATAAAATGTTAAACCATGTATGTTCAACAATATTAAAAGGATACTCATGCACTATAATCATTTTAGAGATTATCTCTCTAATCTTATGTTGATTATAGCTTTTTGGATTGTGAAAAACTGGAATCTCAACATCTGCATCAAAATCAGTTGGCATAAAATTCAACATTTTCTGTTTTCTTTCAGAAAGACCAACAACTTCTTTATTTTTAGTTTTGATTTGTCTGCATTCCCTCACATGACGTAGAAGTTGAGAAGTAGTTTCAGTTTTAAATTTTTGAAATTTTGTTCGACAACAAATGCACCACCAAAAAGTAGTTTGGACTCCTTTAATCGAAAATATTGCCTCAACAAAATACTCTCACACTACTGACTTCCTCTTCCTATCATTCTTATTAAAGACTTTTTCACTGCTATTATCAATGGCAACTTGAGGTACTACTTCTGGCTCTGTACTTGGTAAATTAAGATCGGCAATATCGTTGTTACTCTAAGTTTCTGGTAGCAACTGATTGTTGGATGAATCTGATTGTGAAAGATTTAATTCGGACATATTTGCACTTGCACACTAACTGAAATCAAAGCTAAAGAATTAGTATTAATCCATACATGCATACATAGATGCAACCATAACCATATATTTACTTCGCAACATTATCAATTTACCATACCAAATAAAACATGCAAAAGGCACATACCAAATAAAACCATTCAAATCTGACTCGATGTAAACTAGTGTAGGGTACTACAAAATATGCATAATAACATGACCATTAAAAAAATTGATGCTCATATTTCCTGATCAGCAAGACTGGTCTACATAACTTGAACTCAAGTATTCATATACGATCTTGCTCTATAAACATAACTTGAACTCAAGTATTCATAAAATTGATAAGCAAGAACTTAGCATTCATTTTCTTGCTTATAAACATACACAGATCTTGCTCTATAAATATACACGGAACTCAAGTATTCATCTTACATAACACTTGGAAAACAGATGTTATTGTTTTGAAAAGCTAAAGGAAAGAAGCATAGTATTCTTCACAAAAAAAAATTCTTATCTTGAAGCAATAGCCGAACCACATATGAATCACCAGTGAATATGTAATGCTTCTCATTATGATATGTCTCCATTATGATATGTCTAACATTATAAAGCAGTCCCAAAAATTCTGATCTAGAAGCAATAACCGAACCACATAATGATTCACCACACAATGCAAGCCGAACTAAATTTCACAGCAATGCTGATCTACATAACTTGAACTCAAGTATTCATATTATATGTTATACTTTGATATTATTTTAAGAAATTGCATATATAAACAAGTTGTTAAAGTCGAAATAAATTTCACAACAAGGCTGATCTCCAACAGCATCTCCAACTCAAGTAATCTTATTATATGAAGCATATACGATCTTGCTCTATTAACATATCTTGAACTCAAGTATTCATAAAATTGATAAGCAAGAACTTAACATTCATTTTCTTGCTTATAAACATACACGGATCTTGCTCTATAAACATACTCGAAACTCAAGTATTCATCTTACATAACACTTGGAAAACAAATGTATTGTTTTGAAAAGCTAAAAGAAAGAAGCATAGTATTCTTCACAAAATAAATTCTTATCTAGAAGCAATAGTCGAACCACATATGAATCACTAGTAAATATGTAATGCTTCTCATTATGATATGCCTCCATTATGATACGTCTACCATTATAAAGCAGTCCCAAAAATTTTGATCTAGAAACAATAGCTGAACCACATAATCATTCACCACACAATGCACGCCGAACTAAATTTCACAACAAAATACTTAGATCAGATCTCATCATCCATAGAAAAAACAGAATTATATAAATGCAATATGCGAGACTGCACTGTGATTCTGCCAAAAACCTAAACAAAGCTAGATTTCTCTAAAAAAATTCAAATAAATCTAAAATAAATTTAAGTAAATATAAGATAAGAGGCGAAAAAAATTCAAATAAATCTAAAATAAATTTAAGTAAATATAAGATAAGAGGCGAACCAAAAGATAATATGAAATATTAGAGAAAAGATACTTAGAGATAACACCTAGGTAGCCAAACGAGCGACCAAGCAAGAATACCGAGCAATCGAGCCAACACTGCTATCTGAAGAGATATACAAGTAGATATTAGAAGACAAACGAAGAAGACAAACCCACAGCAAACCCTAAGTTGTTGCGACTGTCGGCCAAAATGATTTTCGAAAGAAGAACGAGAAGAGTTAGAGGGAGAGTGGGGGAGACAGCCGAAAGTGAGAAAATTCGAGAGAGCCGAGAGAAATGGGGAGGCGGGGTTAGAGTTTTTTTTTAGATACTATATATGCTATAATATTTTAATTATAAAACTAATATTATATTATTATATAAATATATAATACTTATATAAGTATTAGTAATCTATTATTATTAATATTTTGTTGTATATAATAATTTTAAGAATTAAATTTTATAAAATATGACAATTTTTTTTTAAAAAACTAATTAATTAAAGTTTATAATATTTAATTTTATGAATATTTACGATGTATATATTTATTTAATTATTTATTTTCGAGTCAATTCTAGCCTAACACGAGCGAACAAACTTATGTTCGTGTTCGACTCGTTTACAATTTGAGCTTAAAAAATTGTTCGTGTTCGGCTCGTTAAGCTTAACGAACGAGCCGAACATAAGCTAATTAACAAGCCGAACACGAGCTATTCGCGAACAACAAGCCAGATTGACAGCCCTAATCTTGGTATAGAGTTTCTTCGGTGTATCCCTATATAGAGAGAGAAGAACAGAGAGAGAAGAAGAGAGAGTGAGCAACGAAGACTGAGAGATTCTTCTTTTAAGTCGAGGGGATCGACTGATATAAAGTCCTCAAGTGGTAAAATACTCTGCAATTCCGTGGATGTAGGCAATTTGCCGAACCACGTAAATCTTTGTGTTCCGCTGTGTTGTTCTTTTTCTGGTGTGATTTTTCTCGTTCTATTTTTCATTTCGTCGATCGTTCTTTTGTTTTATTCATATATATATATATATATATATATATATATATATATATATATATATATATATATATATATATATATATATACATCAACTGATATATCTAGATCTCGCAACAACAATAACTGGTATCAGAGCGTGGTTTCGGATCTGAGGAAGAATGATGGCTGCATATGAAGTGAATGTTTCAGGGATTGAGAAGTTTAATGACACAGATTTTGGTTATTGGAGAATGCAGATAAAAGATTATCTTTATGTGAAGAAGCTTCATCTTCCGTTATTGGGGAAAACATCTAAAAGGATGGATGAGGCTGAATGAAATTTGTTGGATCGACAAGTTTTAGGGGCTATTCGAGTAATCATATCGAGGTCCGTTGCACACATCGTCGTTAAGGAAAGGACGACTACATATCTCATGGTAGCCTTATCAGGTATGTATGAAAAGTCATCGGCAAATAACAAAATACACTTGATGAAGAAGTTATTCAATTTGAAGATGACGAAAGATGTTTGTGTTGCTCAACACCTGAATGTTTTCAATAATATCACAAATTAATTGTCATCTGTGAAAATTGATTTTATGATGAGATATGTGCACTGATCTTGTTGACTTCGTTGTCAGATAGTTGGGAAGCCATGATGATAGCAGTTAGTAGTTCTGCAGGTAAATTTAAACTGAAATATGATGATATTCGTGATTTGATTTTGGCTGAGGAAGTACGCAGGAAAGATTCTGGCGAGGTCTCAGGTTCGAGCTCGGCAGTGAATGTTGATTTCAGAGGGAGATGGCATGACAGAAAATTAAGTATAGGGAGATCAAAATCAAAGTTTAGTAAGCAGACAACCTGTTAGAATTGTGGCAAGAATGACCACATAAAGAAGAACTGCAGGAATCCCAAGAAGATGATGAATGATAGCGCAAATGCACTATCTCAAGAATTACAGGATGCACTATTATTGACAGTTCATAGTTTTGTTGAAAACTTGATATTGGATTTAGGGGCTTTGAATGTGATAAGAAATCCACCATAGGCCACATTGCAGGGCAGTGATGGAAGTGAAGAGGAAAGTGGGTTCGGGTCACCCATTCCTATTGTTCCACAGACTGATGTTGAAGAACCATAGAATTATGAAGAAAACTTACAAGATGAAAGTTTGAGCAAGTGGCAGCTTGCAGAACTTCTACCAGGGAAAAAGACATTGCATAATAAGTGGGTGTACCAGGTGAAGACTGAGTGTGATGTCAGTAAGAGGTACAATGCTAGACTTGTTGAAAAAGGCTTTCAGTAGAGGCAGAATGTTGCCAATGCAGTGGGNACAATAACTGGTATCAGAGCGTGGTTTCGGATCTGAGGAAGAATGATGGTTGCATATAAAGTGAAGGTTTCAGGGATTGAGAAGTTTAATGGCACAGATTTTGGTTATTGGAGAATGCAGATAAATGATTATCTTTATGTGAAGAAGCTTCATCTTCCGTTATTGGGGAAAACACCTGAAAGGATGGATGAGGCTGAATGGAATTTGTTGGATCGACAAGTTTTAGGGGCTATTCGAGTAATCATATCGAGGTCCGTTGCACACATCGTCGTTAAGGAAATGACGACTACATATCTCATGGTAGCCTTATCATGTATGTGTGAAAAGCCATCGACGAATAGCAAAATGCACTTGATGAAGAAGTTATTCAATTTGAAGATGGTGAAAGATGTTTGTGTTGCTCAACACCTGAATGTTTTCAATAATATCACAAATTAATTGTCGTCTGTGGAAATTGATTTTATGATGAGATATGTGCACTGATCTTGTTGACTTCGTTGTCAGATAGTTTGGAAGCCATGAAGATAGCATTTAGTAGTTCTACAGGTAAATTTAAATTGAAATATGATGATATTCGTGACTTGATTTTGACTGAGGAAGTGCGCAGGAAAGATTCTGGCGAGGTCTCAGGTTCGAGTTCAGCACTTATTGTTGATTTCAGAGGGAGATGACATGACAGAAAATCAAGTATAGGGAGATCAAAATCAAAGTTTAGTAAGCAGACAACATGTTAGAATTGTGGCAAGACTGGCCACATAAAGAAGAACTGCAGGAATCCCAAAAAGATGGTGAATGATAGCGCAATTGCACTATCTCAAGAATCACAGGATGCACTATTATTGACAGTTCATAGTTTTGTTAAAGACTTGATATTGGATTTAGGGGCTTTGAATGTGGTAGGAAATCTACAATAGGCCACAGTGCAGGGCAGTGATGGAAGTGAAGAGGAAAGTGGGTCCGGGTCACCCATTCTTATTGTTCCACAGACAGATGTTGAAGAACCATAGAACTATAAAGAAATCTTGCAAGATGAAAGTTCGAGCAAGTAGCAGCTTGTAGAACTTCCACCAGGGAAGAAGACATTGCATAATAAGTGGGTGTACCAGGTAAAGACTGAGTGTGATGTCAGTAAGAGGTACAATGCTAGACTTGTTGAAAAAGGCTTTCAGTAGAGGCAGAATGTTGCCAATGCAGTGGGAGTTGTAAGAAGAGACGAGTGACCCAGGAAATAGCTTGGAGGTGCAAAGCTACGTGGAGTCTGCTGATATGTGTACTGAGGCTGTTACTCTCGAGAAACTGAAGTTGTGCACAACTTCAGTTGGTCTTCTGGAGTGAAGACGGAGGCTTTGAGTAGCAAAGGTGGATGATTCAAAGTGGAGGATACATGTTGAAGAAAAAGGCGACACCGCAAATGAAGGATATCAGTTTGAGGAAGAAGATGTTGCAGCTTGTGTACCGGTCTCCAAGTGGGAGAATTGTTAGAAACGGTGGAGCCCGGTCCACTATGCTTGGGCAGTTAATTTGCTTTGGAGAGTCACATCTCTTCACAAATAACCACTCATGTCTTTCTCTTTTGTGAAGTGAAGCACCTCTTCATTCCCTCCTATTCGTGAAAAAAGCTTCGGATGGCTCTCCTTGGGTTTATAAGTCACGGTTTGAGTTCTTCTTCGGTTTCTTTGGGATAGAGGAAGGTTTCCTCAAGGCAGAGGAAGGAAGGTGCAAGAAGTAATTCCTTCAGGTGAAGAGAAGAAGGAAGAAGAAGAAGATTGTTCTCCCTAGGCTTCTTTATTGTGGCTTGTGGCATAAGAGAAATTAGGTTTATTTCTCTTATAAGTTTGTCTTCTTCGGTGTATCTCGGTGTAAAGTTTCTTCGGTGTATCTCAGTGTAGAGAGAGAAGAACAGAGAGAGAAGAAGAGGAGAGCAACGAAGAGTGAGAGATTCTTCTTGTAAGTTGAGGTGATCGACTGTTATAAATTCCTAAAGTAGTAAAATACTCTGCAATTCTGTGGATGTAGGCAATTTGCCGAATCACGTAAATCTCTGTATTCCGCTGTGTTATTCTTTTTCTGGTGTGATTTTTCTCGTTTTATTTTTCACTTCGTTGATCGTTCTCCTGTTTGATTTATATATGTACCACATCAACTGGTATATCTAGATCTCACAACAACAACAATAATAATAATTGTCCGCATAGGTCGTAGTTGAAGACTGCAATGACGTCAGTTAGTCATAAATATCAACACTAAAATTTAAAGTATTTGTTGGCCGAAAAGGTCGTAGTTGAGGGTCTCAATAACGTCAGTTAGTCACAAAATGTCGTAATTAAAATTTGTAGTTAGTTGAGGGTCTCAATAACGTCAGTTAATCACAAAATGTCGTAATTAAAATTTGTAGTAATAATTAATCATATATATATTGTAGTTGGGGACTACAATAATGTTAAATGGCTATTAAAAATGTAATTGAAACTTTGGTAGTAACCTGCCACGTAGGATGTAGTTAGGGGTTGCAGTTGGTAGTTGAATCCATTCTCTTTGAACGGGTTATAATTCTACATTGGATACTATATTTATCGGCATGCAACATAAAGTAAGATATATATTTTATGAAGAACCGACACATTTTGGCTAAGACGGTCAAAAACAGCGTTTGTCGGGGGCCGGCGATGGTAGGTGATGATTGTCGACGATGGTTGACAGTGGTTAGTAGTCACAAAAACTGAAAGTTATCAACATGTCTTCAATACAATGTTATACATTACAACTATTTTTTAGGAAATTATGCTAGCTAGCAGGGTTTGAAGACTACGGTGAGTAGCGGCGGTCAGTGATTATACACAAAGGACGACAAGCAATGGTCGACGGATTTGGAGGCCGTAAGTTATCACTAGGTCTTCAATACGATGTTGTATGTCATTGCGATCATATTTGGGATACATCGTTAGCTAACATGGGTCATTGAAAACGGTGAGCTGGGGTGGTCGATGGTAGTTTAGAGTGGTCATCGGGTGGTGGTCAATGGTGCTTGGTGACTCAATATAATGGAAGTTATCACCGGTTATTTAGTATAAAATAACATTAGACTTCCTCCTCTTCTCCTCTCTTTTTCCCTCTCAAGTTAAGAGAGGATGTCAATTTATAACATTCAAAGGAATGATATTCTTTGTCCTTTGGCGAATAACTTCCCCAAACACTAGATCAGACGGCTTAAATTGATCCATTTTGATCATATGGTGTTATTTTGATGATTCGAGGGTCTTAATGACCTCTGAGTTAAGCAAGACTTGGCTCGTTAAATTTTTTCCTCGAGATGCTCAATATGAAAATAAATATGTCAAAGTCGGAGATCATTTGATAAGGTATGTTTGTAAATTTTCCTAAATGTGAACATCAAGATTCAAATATCAGGTTTTTGATCACCTTGCAATTGTGTGGTATGTTTGTAAATCTCTCAAAATTTATTTCTCCTCAAACAACTCTTATTATTATATTGCTTTTAAGATTCTTCCAATTTCCAACTGTTTTTGTTTTTTAGCAAAAATAATTTTTATATGGAAAAGATTTTCTGGTCTCTTGCTGTCTCCTCCTCAAAGCCGCGTTTCCGTACAAGTAGAGCGCGACAGATCGAAAACCGTTTAAAAGCTCCCCTCTCTGCTACTCCACCTTCCTCCTCTTCTGAAAAGTTTGCTTCCATTATTGTTTCCTCTGCCATTTATTATTCGGAAAGACATTGATGAGGTTCACGGCTTTCTTCTCCGAACCGGCGGCGAGAGCCGCCCGCAGATCTGGCTTATGCAAGTTTGCCGTCCTCGTTGCAGTCAGGTTTTCACTGTGTTTCACTCTCCATCTCCTTCTTTTGATCCATTGGAACCCAAATCGGGGAAATTGAGCGATTATTTGCTTCGATGATTTATTTATTTTAATTTTCAATGGATACTTGTTTTGAAATTATATAAATAATCTTATTCATTGCATCAGTTCGATCGACGCTTAGATCTTATGTTCTGCATTTTTTTTTTTGTTCGGGGATTTGTTTTCCCGGTTATTTTATTTCTGTTAATGCGGACTCATCAGATATAGATCTACTCACTGTCATTCGATTTAATTTAGAACCAAGATAGGCTTATATATATATATATATATATATATATAATGCTCGCGGCAGTAGAGTAATGAAAAATAGTTTTAGCATTGCACGAGAATATAACACACATTTAGATGAAAGAAAATAATTGATAATTACACCAGAAATTTTTACGTGAAAAACCTAGAAAAAAAAAAAAAACACTAACCTCCGTTAACTTATCTGGAGAGTTCCACTATACAAAAATGATTACAGTTGTAGCTACTTGTCCCACATGTGAGAAAATATTACCAGGTTTCTCAAATTACAACGTCGACGTCCTTATGAATTTGTTAGTAGGAACAGACAGCGATCAATAGCGATTGTAGGCATCAGGTTAGCGACAGTCGACGGTGGTTGGTGGTGGCTATCGACGTTCGACGATGGTCTTCGGAGATGGGCGGTGATTGACAAAGATTGGCGATGATCCATGACGGTCGAGGGTAGTCGATGGTGGTCAGTCGTAGTCGACGAAGGTTGACGGCGGTCGATCGAGATCGACGAGAGTCGACGACGGTCGGCGGTCGTCAACGAAGGTTGGTGGTGGTTGACGATAGTCGACGATGGTGGTACTAGAGTTCAGCTCATTTTCGAAGCTTTAAGCTTTTCCTAAATTTCAAGTTCCTCTCCCTCTCCAATTTCAAGCTTCAAGCTCAGCCTCAAATCTATTTATTGAGCTCCAGTGCAATTAATGCAGGAATATGAATCACTTTGATTGAACGGTCCGAAGTACTTTTTTTGATCAGATGACATTTGATGAACATTTGAGTGTCCTAATGATGTTAAAATTGAGCGATCTTGCGCTTGCAGGATTTTTCTCGTCGAGATGCTTGATTCAACTATAAGCTTGCCAAATTTGACATTTATTTGACCTTTCAAATATGCTCGAAAAACTTCTAAAAATGATTTGATGACTTGATCTGAACTTGATTTGGCTCCGATTAGATTGATTTTGGTACTTTTGGGTCCGCCTTATCAAGTTGGATTTTTTTACTATAAATTTGTTGAAATCCATGCTATGAATATTTTTTTATTAAAATTTAAATATTTTTTTGTCAAAAGATTGCCTCGAGATCTATATCATGCCTCAAGATTCGTGTTGGATGATAAATTTGTTGATGACACATTAATGTATATGATTGTTCAATTGATCTCGATTATGGCTATAGCAACGCCTCGTTATATTCAATGTGCACTCACTTTTGTTTTTGATTGGCTTGTATGTACGTATGTATGTAGGTATGTATATGTATGCAATCTTTTGCTTGCTCATTTTGGTATTAGATAACAAATTAAGTTTCATTTGAGCTGAATTGCGTCGTTAATTTCAATACGATCAAACAACAATTGAGATGTTTGAGTAATTTTTAACATCCGATTAAAATTGTCGTTCAAGGCGTTAAGGCTTCAGCATCATGGGCGCTTTATGCATTGTTTTATTGTGCTCTATTAAATCGATATATTAAAATTTTGGAGGATTTGCATGGATAACCCCCAATTCCAATGTATTTAGATATTTAACACTTAATTGTCAATTTTTACATTTATGTCACCTTATCTATACAGATAAAGGTGTATTTTACTTTTTAATAAAAATGATGGTATTTTTAATGTGATATAAAATATTTGAGTGCTACAAATGAAAAAAAGTAAAATTTAGGTGTTAGATATGTAAATATACAGGAATTGGATGGTTTTTATGTATTTATCACAGTTATTTTTCTTATTTTTTAATTACATTGTATTATTTCATTTTATTGGTTCAATTTTTCCTTCACATTGCATTTTTATTTTGAAGTCACTTAAAATTTATTTTAACACCATGAAGGTAGAGTGTACTCATAAAACCATCTACAAAAATTATTTAATCTGGGTTGATGGGTAATTTAATTACGTACCTCATACTTATTGCTAATAAAGTAAAAGTTGTCAAAATTACTTGCACTTAAATTTGCAATATATATATTTGATTTAATTTTATCTTCTAAGTTAAAAAAAATAAAGTAAGATTTCTATCTTAAGAGAAAATTTTCATTGACTCACCACTTTCGATCCGTCTCCCTCTCCATCTTCTTCATCAAACCCAATTAGGGGTGTAAGTGAGTCAAGCTGACTCATTATGCCGCTCAATTTTTGCTCGATAAGTGGCTCGTGAACTGAGCTCGATGAGTTTACAAGCCAAGCTCAAGCTAGTCCCGACTTGACTCCTTAGCTTGTGAGCCGCTCATTTAGAAAAAAAAATATTTTTTTGAATTTTCTTCAATTTGCTTTAATTTTGAAATTTTTTTTTTTATGTTCTTAAAATTTTTTTAAAATTATTTTTTTTTATTTTTTGTTAATAATTTATTTTTATTTCTCTCTTAATTATTTATTCTATTTGTCATTTCATTATAATACTACTATAAATTGTTATTATTTTTTCTCTTTTATATTAAACATGTCAGCTATTGAGTTAGCTCCAACTTGTAAACTTAAGCTCGAGCTTAAATTTGGTAAAATTAATCTAGCTCAAGCTCAAATCGAGGGTGACTCGAGCTCGACTCAACTCATTTACACTCCTAAACCCGACCGCCAACCAACCAGCTCCCAACCACCTTCAAACACTGACCAACTTTCTCCCCACCAGCCCCAACCCAATGCACCATTCTCCCATCCCAAGACCATTTTAATTCACCGAACTGCTCACGTGTTTGTTCGATTTTTGATAATGAATATTTACATACATACCTCTCAATTCTTATGTACTTACATAACAAATACCGACTTCAATTTTTACAAACATGTCGCCTTACTAATGCACAAAAAGCTGTGTTTCACATTTTAAAAATTAAAATTGTGACATTTTTTATGTGACATGAGAGATTTTCCTAGTGTAAATGTAAAAAATAATGTGTAAGTGTTTGATTTGTGAATATATAGGAATTGGGTGGTATGTATGTAAATGCCCCCTATGTACTTATCCTTTGTGTGTTTGCAGCGGTGGGGGTGTTGTTGCATACGCTGATGCAAGTTCTAATCATACTGAATTTTCACAAGGAACTCCCAAGAAGAAATTGGTTGTCCTCGGAACAGGCTGGGCTGGTACCAGTTTTTTGAAGAATTTGGACACCTCCTTATATGATGTTCGAGTCGTATCACCTCGTAATTACTTCGCATTCACTCCTCTGCTACCAAGCGTCACATGTGGCACTGTTGAGCCGCGCAGCATTGTCGAACCAATTCGCAGTATCACACAAAAGGTATAGCACACAAAGTTTTATATTTACACTTATAATACTATGGAGTCATAAGCCTATACATGAGAATGCATATCTCACTTTTAAAAAGATAGCGATGATGTTAAAAATTTAAGTTGTATTCATGTAATATGGACTTTTAGGTGTTAGATGGGTAAATATTTGAGAATTGTGTGGTATGTATGTAAATACCCCCTTTTTTTAGATTTGCAGGGGAGAAGGTTGAAAAAAAAGGATCCAATTTTTCTTGCTTTGTTAAGATGACATGTATGTTTAGCCATTAGATATGTAAATACATAAGAATTGGGTGGTATGAATATAAATCTTCACTTTTCTTATTGCAAGTATTATTACATCAATTATTAGTTTTGTTGTTTATTGTAGCCACTGGCTCGGACTAAATTTCTCTTACTGATAGATGATAGACTAACATGTACCTAGCATATCAGATTGACAGTGATTTCTGCTAGCCACATATTAATTGTTATGTTTACTACCAGCCTTTTTAATGAATTATCGCACGTTAGTATGGAGTTTAAATTTCTTCTTCCTATGGTTTTGCAGAAAACTGGACCAGTCGGATTTTTTGAGGCTGAGTGTTATAAGATTGATCCTGCAAACAAGAAAGTATTATGCAGATCAAGCATTGGAACAAATTTGGATGGCAATGGAGAATTTGAAATAGATTATGATTACTTGGTGGTTGCTCTTGGAGCCAAGTCAAATACCTTCAACACTCCTGGTGTCACGGAGCACTGCCATTTTCTCAAGGTTCGATTCGCATTGAGCAATTATAAATACATGGATGATTTACATACATTCCACTAAATTAGTATGTATTTACATATCCAACACCCATGCTTCAATTTTAACATAGTCGAGGAAATTCATTTATGGATGTACAAAATAAAAATGTGTATTTCACGAAAAGGATTAAATGGTGTTATTTTTTATGTTATATGAAAGATTTGGGTGGTATAAATGTAAAAAGTAAAGCTGAGGTGTTAGGCAAATACAGAGGAATTGGATGGTATGTACATAAGTGCCCCTAAGGAAGATCAAGTTTTGCAATGAGAGTTACTAGCATTTGTTAAAATTCCTTATGTTATTTTTGTCATGTTGCTACTGAAGAGTGGACTGCCTCACTAAAGGATTAAGTGGACTGCCTCACTAAAGGACTTAGCTCAGTGGAGTTAGCTAGATTATATGACAAGAAGGGCTTAGCGAATATCTTTTGCCCATCTAATGTAGATAGGATCCTATTTGTAAATAGATGAAGTCTAGGGATTTATTTGTAAATGCTGCAATTTGTAAGGCTCTATATAAACCCATCATCAATGGAATTTTAATTGTAACTTAAGTAACTCCATTTAAATAGTCGGGACAATTTTGGCATATTATCCAATTGTAAAAAGTAAAATTTACCTGTTAGATAGGTAAAACATATAGGAATTGGGTGTTATCTATGTAAACGCTCCTAATTATATTTGCTTGTAAAATTTGATTATCTGATCAAGGAGTTTGATTTTAAAGGAAAGATTCAAAAAATGGCAGGAAATTGAGGATGCTCAGAGAATCCGTAGAAGCGTGATGGACTGCTTTGAGAAAGCGAGCCTGCCATCCTTGAGTGAAGAAGAAAGGAAGAAGAATCTTCATTTTATTGTTGTTGGAGGTGGTCCAACTGGCGTTGAATTTTCTGCAGCTTTACATGATTTCATCAAAGAAGATCTGTCTAAGTTATATCCTGATATCAAAGATTTTGTGAAAATATCATTAATTGAGGCTGCAGACCGTCTCTTGACTATGTAAGTTGCAGCATACATTTGTAAATAATACTTATTGCATTTCCATTAAATGCAAATCTATAAGATTTTAGAAATCAATAAGAAGAAGAAAAACATGTAGGAGCAATCACTAGTTTGATATCAAGTCTTATGCACCTAAGCTTTCATATTTACACACACAACACTCGAATCTTTAATATCACAAAAAATCATACTATTATCACTTTTTAAATTTCAAATACACTTTTGTATGTAACAGTAAAGTGTTTTGTATGTAAATATGGATGCTTAGGTGTAAGATATGTAAATGCATAAGAATTGTGTGCCATGCATGTAAATTTCTCTTTTTTTATTTATTAGTTTACTTTCAAAATGAAAGTTGTAAGCTAAATTAAAAGGTATATATACATTATTTTTTTGAATAGAATACAGTTAATCAATAAAATTTAATGTTTTAAAAACGATCCATAGAGATATATATCATATAAGTTACTTGAACTCTATGTAAATATATTAAAAAACCAGAGAAATATAAGGAAAGATATATGCACTCATATTCATTTATCTTTATTAAATTTGATAACGCACTTATAAAAATAAATTTTAGATATTGTTGTGTACATAGTAATGTTGATTAATGATTAAAATATATTTTATAAATTTAATAGACTTTACTCAAATAAGCCAATCACTTGACTTAAATTGAACTGTTGAAATGTTTCATGAATTTGTTATTTATATAGTTAATTTTTTTTTTTTTTTTTTTTTTTTTTTAATGATTTTCAATGTTTTTATTCTCATTTAGTATAATGATGCAGGTTTGACAAGAGGATCACTGAATTTGCAGAGGAGAAGTTTAAGAAGGATGGCATTGATGTAAAAATGCACTACAAAGTTGTAAAGGTCTCTGATAAGGCCATTACAATGACAAACACAGCCGCTGGTGAGGTTAACGTTCCATATGGCATGGTTGTTTGGTCTACTGGAATCGGAACTCGGCCTATCATGTTAGAATTGATGAAAAAAATTGGTCAGGTGATTCCGGTGATCCTCATCTGAGCATTTGCTCACTTTGGTTTATGAAATTACCATGTGCCTGTTTTTAAACTTTTTTTTTAAAAAAAAGTAATTTGCATACATACCACACAATTCTTATGAATTTACATACCTAACACTAAAAGTTTGATATTTACACTTATAACCTTAAATCTTGGTATGAAAAGGTGTATTTCACTTTTAAAAGATGGAGATTGTCGTATTAAAGGCTTGAGTAGCATGCATGTAGGCATGAATAAAAGTTTGATATTTACACTTATAACCATAAATCTTGGTATGAAAATGTGTATTTCACTTTTAAAAGATGGTGATTGTGGTATTAAAGGCTTGAGTAGCATGCATGTAGACATGAATGTTTAGGTGTTAGCTAGGTATGCAAATACATAAGAATTGTAAGGTATGTATGTAAATGCCCCTTTCTTTAATTGTTTATTACTTTCAATGACTGCAGGGTGATAGGCGTGTCTTAGCGACTGATGAATGGCTTAGAGTCCTTGGATGTGAGAATGTATATGCACTGGGTGATTGTGCCACAATAACCCAAAGAAAAGTTATGGTATGCTGAGAACTTCAAAAAACTATTGATTGTTTTTATAGCTAAAATTTTCATGCGCTTGGCTGAACGCCTTTCTAATACTCATTTATTTCAAAATCATTTCAGGAGGATATTTGTGCAATTTTTAAGGTTGCTGATAAGGGAAATTCTGG
The DNA here is from genome assembly GCA_003013225.1 of Phalaenopsis aphrodite. Lineage (NCBI taxonomy): Eukaryota > Viridiplantae > Streptophyta > Magnoliopsida > Asparagales > Orchidaceae > Phalaenopsis > Phalaenopsis aphrodite. The sequence goes on along the minus strand of NEWO01000126.1, from coordinate 341,327 downwards.
CACTTTAACTGTAAAAGAAATTAAAGATGTTTTAGATGACATCATCGAAAGGTATCCTCAAGTGGCGCTCTATATGAAGACCAAACAAATGAAGGATTTTTCAGATTTGCTGAAAGATTCTGAAGGTGATTCTTTCAAAGAATCTGTAGAACTTGACGTTGAACGTTTCAAGAAAGCCCTTGCACAGGTAGATTCGAAAGTCAAGATACTTCCTGCGACTGCTCAAGTAAGTTTGCATTTTTTTTTTTAGTTTTTCACTTAAAAGGGCGGTTTTTTCTGCAAAATTTAAGATAAATCCTGCTTAATTCTCTTACCAGAAAGCCGCTGAGATTATAAAAGGGACCTAAATCCTTACTAATAATCTCAAATGCTTTTCATTTTGTACCAGGTTGCAGCACAGGAGGGAGAGTATCTTGCTAGATGCTTCAACAAAATGAAGAAATGTGAAGAAAAACCTGAAGGCCCTCCTCGTATAAGAGGGACAGGCCGCCATCGATTCAAACCCTTCAGGTACAATAGAAAAAAGATGCATATGCTATAGCACAAAGCATTTCTGTGTATTTAAGAAAATGTTGGAGAAAAGTGTTGGCTGGCTTTTCCGCGGGTAGTCATTTTTGTTAATGGAGCCAGGGATTTGCTACTGAGGTACCGCCAAGAACTCCCGCCAAAACTCTTTCCCGCCTCTCCTTCACGCGGTTCCGCCAAGGCTTCTCACGCGGTCCGGCCTGATCTCTCCCTCACTCGGTCTCTCACGCGGATTGGAATTGCCTTTTTTTTTGGCAATTCAATACCTCTTATAAATATCACAAGAAAGGGCCTGCAATTTATCTCATATCAATCTCTCATCATCTCCTCCGTAAAATCGTGCAAAGAGAGAAAAAGGCTGCTTCTTTGTCTTTTTCTTTGGGTTTGCTGGAAGGGAATAAAACTTGTTTTCTTGTGTTAAATTCTTCTGCTCAGGTGAGCTGGGAAGCAAGGAGAGAGAGCCGAAAGAGAGACAGGGAGAGAAGAGAGAAAAGGGAAGAGAGAGGAAAATAGTTTTTCTTGTAAACATCAAGACACTCGACGGTGTAATTCCTCGAAGAAATAAAATCCTCTGCAGCTCCGTAAATATATGCAAATTTGCCGAACTACGTAAATCCTTGTGTTGCTTTGGTATTTTTGCTGCGTGCAATTTTTTCGTTTTATTGCAGTCGTTTTTAACAACAATTAATATCAGAGCCTTGGGTTTGAATCTAAGGAAGAAAAATGAGCGGAGAAGTGATGACATCAGAGATCGAGAAATTCAATAACACATATTTTACTTACTGGACGATACAGATAGAAGACTACCTATTTGGGAAGAAACTTCATCTTCAGTACTGGAAAAACAATCAGAAAAGATTATCAGAAGCAAAAATATGATTTTCAATGAGAAGATGATGTACAAGGATAAAGCCAATACAAATTCTGGAGTAACTCCTCAGGAGTCTGAGTTCGTGGAGTTCGACGATCTACCAAAGGTCACGGAACAGGACGAAAATGGGAATGACGAAGAGAATGGGTTCGGGGCACCCATTCCTATTATTCCGCAGGCAGTTCCAAAGTCATTCACTACTCAAACTGCAGTTCGTAGGTCAGTCAGGAGCAGGCGTTCGCCGCAACGTTACTCACCAACTTTGAATTACTTCTTGCTGACAGATAACGAAGAACCACAAAGCTATGAAGAAACCTTAGCGGATGAAAATTCTAGCAAGTGGAAGCTGGCCATGAAGGAGGAGATGAATTACTTATTAGGAAATCAGACATGGGAACTGTCAAAACTTCCACCGGAGAAAAAGATATTGCACAACAAGAGGGTGTCCCGGATAAAGACTGAGCTTGATGGCAGTAAAAGGTACAAAGCAAGACTTTGTTGCAAAAGGTTTTCAACAGAAGCAAGATATTGATTACTCTGAGATATTTTCTTCTGTGATAAAACTCACAACCATTATGATGATACTAGCTATGGTTGCTACCGAAGACCTATTTTTGGAGCAATTAGATGTGAAGACAATTTTTCTTCATGGAAACCTTGAAGACATTTATATGCACCATCCTGAGGGGTTCGTGGTATAATGAAAATAAGATTCAGTTTGCAGATTGAATAAGAGCTTATATGACATGAAGTAAGCTCCCAGATAGTGATACAAGAAGTTTGATAAATTCATATTCAATACAGGGTTCAAGAGATGTCAGACAGTCACTGTTGCTATGTTAGGTACTTTGACCATTCTTATATCATCCTGTTGTTCTATGCGGATGATATGCTTATTGCAGGGGCCAACTTTGATGAGATCAATAATCTGAAGAAGCAGATGTCAGAGCACTTTGCAATGAAAGATTTGGGAGCGGCAAAACAAATCATTGTTATGAGAATTGTTAGAGATCGAGTCAAAGACACTTTGAGACTTTCACGGGCTGAATATGTGAAAAAGGTGCTTAGCATGTTCAATATGGACAAGACCAAGCCAGCTGACACACCTTTAGGCAGTCACTTCAAACTCAGCAAAAATCAGTCACCCAAGTCACATGAGGAACAAGTCTACATGAGTAAAGTTCCTTATGCTTCAGCTATTGGTTCGCTTATGTATGCTATGGTCTGTACCAGACCGGATATTGCTCATGCGGTGGGAGTTGTGAGCAGATACATGAGTAATCCAAAGAAGGAACATTGTGAAGCTGTGAAGTGAATTTTGAGATACCTAAAAGCCTCTTCAGAAACCTGTTTGTGTTTCTCAGGAAGGGGCCTAGAGGTACATGGCTATGTTGATGCAGATTTAGCTGGAGACATTGACAGTAGGAAGAGTACTGCATGTTATGTTTATACTCTAGGCGGTATTGCAGTGTCATGGGGCTCAAATCTACAGAAGACAGTTTCTTTGTCCACTACAAAGACTGAGTATGTTGCAGTGTCAGAGGCAGCTAAGGAGATGATATGGCTACAAAATTTCTTGGCGGAATTGGGTAAAGAGGTTCAAAATGAAACTCTCTATAGTGATAGCCAGAGTGTCATATTACTCGCCAGAAATCCAACATTTCAATCCAGGACCAAGTACATTCAAATCAGATATCACTTTATTCGATCACTGTTAGATGATGAACAACTGCTACTTGAGAGAATTTGTGGAAGCAGGAACCCTGCTGATATGTTGACAAAGGGTGTTACACTTGAGAAACTAAAGTTGTGTTCAACTTCTGTTGGTAATCTAGCTTAAAGAAAGGGGTTCAAGTTGCAGAGGTGAAGGATGTCATAACCAACAAATGATGGAACCAGATGTTAGAGTCAGGATATGATGCAGTTAGTGTCTCAGTCTCAAAGTAAGAGAATTGTTAATGGAGCCTGAGATTTGCTACTGGGGTACCGCCAAAAACTCCTGCCAAAGCTCCCTCCTCTCATTCACGCGGTCCCGCCAAGGCTCCTCACGCGGTCCCGCCTGATCTCTCCCTCACGCGGCCTCCCACGCGGATTGGAATTGCATTTTTTTGGCAATTCAACACCTCTTATAAATAGCACAAGAAAGAGCCTGTAATTTATCTCATATCATTCTCTCACCATCTCCTCGGTAGAATCGTGCAAGGGAAAAGGGAGAAAAAGGCTGCTTCTTTGTCTTTTTCTTTGGGTTTGCTGGAAGGAAACAAAACTTGTTTTCTTGTGTTAAATTCTTCTACTCACGTGGGCTGGGTAGCAAGGAGAGAGAGAGAAGAAAGAGAGAGAGAGAGAGAGAGAGAAGAGAGAAAATAGAAGAGAGTTTTTCTTATAAACATCGAGGTGTTCGACGGTGTAATTACTTGAAGAAATAAAATTCTCTGCAGCTCTGTGAACGTAGACAAATTTGCCGAACCACGTAAATCCGTGTATCGCTTTGGTGTTTTTTCTGAGTGCAATTTTTCTAGTTCCGATTTTTCGCTTTATTGTCGTAGTTTTTCACAACAATTTTAGTCCCAAAGTCTATAAAAAATATTGATTTTGTCCCAGACTCTTTAATGTGTTGAAATAGTTGATCAATGAGATGCCGCCAAATTTCTACTTGTAATCTTTTCATCCCCCATAAATATTTCTTATGAACAAAACCATCAAAATGTCACCCCCAAGCTACTCCAATCAGCCTCTACCTTGTCTCATTGTGTATTGTATATTTTGCATGCAGGTACCGGCATTTTGGACAATTTGCACCTTTGGGTGGAGGGCAAACAGCTGCGCAGCTTCCTTATGATTGGATTTCCATAGGACACAGCACCCAATGGCTTTGGTACTCCGTCTATGCAAGGTATATGCTGTACCATATGGTCCATATCTCTTAGGAAGATTTACATACATACCACTTAATTCCTATGTGTTCACATATCTACCACCTGAACTTAATTTTTTACATATATGCCACCTTAACTATGCATGGAAAGGTGTATTTCACTTTTTAAAAATTAAAATAGTGGTTTTTTTTTTTTGTTGCAGAAAAGATTGGACTGGTATAAATGTAAAAAAAAAAAAAAAGTTTAAGTATTAGGTATGTAAATACACAGGAATTGGATGGTATATGTACATAAATGCCCAGAAACGTTTTAAAAATCATAAATAACTTTGTTATATACTCTTAATTCTTTCTTCAATGATTTCTTAAACTTCAATATGTTACATGAGCGGTATTTTACAAAAATATCCATTTTTTTAATCCAGCAAACAAGTCAGTTGGCGCACAAGATTTCTGGTGATATCAGACTGGATGAAGAAAGTCGTATTTGGGAGGGACTCCAGTTGCATCTAAGCTGCAGAAAACAAAGTCATAAACATTCTTTTATTTATATATAAAAAAAACCTTGAATAATTGGGCTCTTGGAGTAGCTTATTAATTTTATTGATTGCTAATTTATTTATTTGCAGCAAGAACTTGCTGTTCAATTTGAGCACTACAGTGATAAAGTAATAATGCTGATTTTTTTAGAAAACATGGATTTGAGATTTTGTAGTGGTAAATTTTATAGCAAATAAGAACTCTTGATCTTGTTTAAACTACAGTGTATCTATTCTTCTTAGCTTGTGCTTGGTTTCTTTGAGCTTAAAATTCACGTTTTTCTCTGCTTGTCCGTAAGTTAAGATTTTGGAAAGTTCGTGGAAGTTGTTGTATTTTCAGTTCAGAACCGTTTTTTTTTTTTTAAATCTACTGGCAGAAATTGACAAAATACTGAAAGAGATGAAAGAATTGACTCACAATCTCCCTTTTACTTGTATACTGTCACTGCATATTTTTAGAAAGATTTCCATACATGCCCTCAATTCTTCTGTGTTTATGTATCTAACCCCTAAGCTTCAATTTCCACATACATACCACCTTATCTATGCATGGAAAAGTGTATTTTTTAAGTGGTATGAGAGATTTGGGTGTTATGCATGTAAAAAAAATAAATTTTTGGTGTTAGATGTGTAAGTACATTGGAATTGGGTGGTATGTATGTAAAAGCCTTTTTTTTCTAATTAATACAGGCTGGTTCCTGAATAACTTCGCTGAAGAATTATGAGGCCAAACTTCAAATCAGAAGTCACTTTCAAGAATCAGAAAATACTTGCAACTGTAAGGATTGCTTCTCTTTTAGCACCAACATAGCATTGTACCTATTGTAAGATTTATAAATATTTCCATCAAAGCTTTGTGTTCTGATTGTCCCTTTAGCTTAAGGACAGTTCAGCGCATAATTGGTCCGATGCAAAGGCATCCAGGAGTAGGGCTGAGAATTTTGCTTGAAGATCACTCAAAAATTGATTCGAATTTTTTGTTCAGTCAAAATGAGTCGGTCTATGAGCTGACATCATGGATTGAATTTTTTTCGAGCTAATTTTGAGGTTTAGATGGATTGGCTAGAAGCATTCTTTTTTTAATTTATCAAAAATTTTTCATACATACCACTTAAACTTGCGTATTTACATGTCTAGCATCTAAATTTTTGTTTTTACATATAAAAGGGGCGCATTTCATAATAATGGTACTTTTTATGTGATAGGAATGACTTAAAGGTATAAATGTCAAAAAGTAATGTTGAAGTGTTAGATATTTAAATACATAGAAACTGGGTGATATATATGTTAATGCCCCTACATATATGATGTAAATACGATTTTAGACTGTGTAAGTGATAGGATTTTTATATATTTGATTCATATTCATTTATTTTAAACTAGATCAATTGAAACTAGCCAGGAGCTGGAATGGATCCAAATAGATCCGGTTCAAGCCAAACTTTCTCGAAATTGAATACTGGTTCGAGTCAATATCCAACCACATGGTCCACATTGAATCGCATCCTAGCCAATTTTGAGCCCATCACATCTCTGCTCAAAATCGGATTTTTAACACCCCTGCTAAAAGTGCTCATCTTCCACTCTTAGGATGCCAACATTCTCCACCTTTCACTCCTTCAACATGCCTTCTTGATGATAAACAACATGCTTCTCTCCGCTTCAAAAACCCTCTTCCCTCTTCCTCCATCACCACCTCCATGGACTCCAACATTTCTAATCATCTTCCTCCTCACAACATCGACAGGGATTCCGACGAGGAGACCTGGAGCTACAACCCACCAAAACACAGCACAGTGGGCGGCGCATTTGACCCCCAGTCCAAATGGGTGCAGGAATGGAACCGCGCTTTTCTTCTCGTCAGAGCTTCTGGTCTCTTCGTCGACCCCTTGTTCTTCTACGCGCTCTCCATTAACGGCGACGAGCTCTGCCTCTTCGTCGACGGTTGGTTCGCCGCCACCGTCACCCTCCTCCGGTTCATCACCGATGCAGTGCATCTATGGAACATGTGGCTGAAGATGAAGACGGTGTGTCACATGAGAAGTTGTGATAAAAGAGAAGACGAGGGGGTTGAGCAGAATGGTCGGATTTCCAAGATGAGTCCTCAGAGGGCAGCAATGCAATATCTCAAATTGAAAAATGTGTTCTTTTTTGATCTCTTCGTCGTCCTTCCAATACCTCAGGTATGATTATAACCACACAATTAATCTTCAATTCAGTGATCAAGATATGAAAATTGTTTTTTTAGGCATTTACATACATACCACTGAATTATACTTAAAAGTTTGCTTTTTTACATTTATAGCACCCGTATCTTTTATATCACATAAAAAATATCACTTATTTTTCACTTTTATAATTAAGGTGGCATTTATGTAAAAATTGAAGTTTTGTTGTTAGATATATAAATATGTATGAATTGTGTGGTACGGATGTAAAATACGGGCATACTACCCGATTATTCTTATGTATTTACATGTCTAACATGCAAAAATTTGATATTTATATTTATAATATTTTGGTGCTTATGTATCAAAATCTTTATTTCACTTTGAAACTGGTCATGATGATGTTATTTTTGATGCGATGTTAAAAATTTGAGTGGCATACATGGATACATGAATGTATAGGTACTCTTAGATATATAAATACATAAGAATTGTGTGATATGTATGTGAATGCACTTACATACATACCACCCAATTCCTATATATTTAAGTATCTAAGCTCATACTTTAATTTTTACATTTATAGCTCCCAAATTTTCATGTCACAAAAAATAATATCATCATTTTAGCTTTTTAAAAGGTGAAATATTTTTTCATGTATAGACAAAGCGGTATGTATTTAGACGTTAGATATGTAAATACATATGAATTGTCTGATATATATGTAAATCTTCCCAACCAAAAACCTTTTGCAGGTGGTTCTGTGGATGGCAGTACCTGCTCTAATAAAGCAAGGCTCCACCATGTGGGTCATGACCATCTTCTTAATCATGTTCCTCTTCCAATATCTGCCCAAAATCTACCACTCAATATCCTCCCTTCGACGCCTGCAGAACTCGTCGGGATATATTTTCGGAACCATTTGGTGGGGAATCGCTCTCAATCTCATCGCCTATTTCATAGCTTCTCATGTAAGTATTATTCTCACTCCTCCTTTAGACGTTTAAAAGACAAATAAATTTATTAAAATTATTAATATCGTTAATTATGGTAATTAAACTTAATTAATATTTCTTAATTGGGTTAATTAAACTTAATTAATGGTAAATCTTCATACATCAGTCTGCTTCCAGCTCTCACATGCACTAAAGTATGAGAAAATGTTACATCAGGACTCTTGACATAATTTGCATCCGGAGTCCAATGGTGGGGCGTCATGTGTCAAGTGGTCACACCGTAATAAATTGAGATTAGTCAGTGTTAGAATTTGTGGGGAGTTGAGTCTCTTTTGCACGAGAAATATTTAAGTATGGAGAACGCACGCAACTCTATGTGCTTAATTCCCTCCAAATACTCGCTCAATAACCTCTGTGAAGGTTATTGGGGGTTAGTGCGGAGTTATTTCGGCGTTATTTGGAGCCCTCCGCGGTTATACTTTCACATTTTCTCTAGTGTAAGGGTATTGACTTCAAATAATGCCAAAATAATTCATCAATAACCTTTCATCTTTGTACAATCTCGTCTTCTTCGTCTTCCACTATTCCATGCACAAATACCGCTGTCGTGATTCAGTCTTCTACTTACCCGCACACTATTCTTCTCCTGCCGTGATACTCCCACGTTGCTCTCTTAGGCCATAGTAGAAGCCCTAGCAAGCCCGACCTCTCTGCAACAAATCCTTGAGCACAAGTCGTCTTCTCCTCACTTCATTGCTCGCACGGCTCCCTCTGCCCTACAATTTGTCAATGTTGCCAACAAAAGACGCTAAAAATATTGCAGTCTGCGACTGAATTCACAATATACCTCCTGACGAACAGAAGACCCTAAAAATCTTAAAATGAAAACTTGGGTGCAACTTAAAGTCATAATATTCACACCGACTTTCAAGTTGTTTAAATGATTTTATGACTTCATCAAGTTTTAAGATAGTATTTGAATTGAATATAAATACCTCAGCACTTATGCAAATTTTTCAAGAGGCACATTTGGAAGCTATATGATTTAATACATGCTTTAAAATCATTTAAAATGTCTAAAGACATCAAATGTTATAGCTAAAATAGCTCAAGTATATGAAATTAATGCTCACATGCATGTTCTCCAACCAAACATATTGAATGCTCAAATATTAGGTTTGAGAATGTTGTGTCAGCTAATTGGGCCACTTTGTTTATAAGATAGGGTTGTAAGTCCCACCCAACTAGTCTGATCCCCCTCCTCATAAGGAGTAGAGTTAACAAGTCTAGTAAGCTATAAAAAACGTCCAAATCCTATAGTAGGAATTTACAAGTCCAAATCACCTAATCCGTTCCTTCTACCTACAAGGACAGACGTCGACATGATTTATAATTTGAAAAACTTAATCTAACAAAACTAAATGCTCTAACTTCAAATATAAAAGTTTTAAATGTTAAATTCCTCGATGATGACCGTGTTTATTGAAAATTTCAAGCTCAGGGTTAATCTTTTAAATCAAGATTTTCAAAGTATGTTCAAGTTAAAAATAAATCATTTAAAAGACGTAAAACAAATCTCATTTACTCTCCACAACAATTTTGTCGAGAGTGATAAATTACTGACTGACATCAGCTCACAAATCGCTATTGTCATATTAAGCATATCCATATATTCACAATCAAAGTAATTGCATGTCATTAAGGATGTGACCCAAGTCCCTAGTCTGAGTGGTTTGACCTAAAAGGCTCTACAAAGTAGCGGCTATGACCATAGCTCTCTGACTAGGTGGTTGTCGCTAAATGACACAATTATATTACGCTTAAGACTGCAGCCTGATGTTCCTCAATAGCTTTCTACCCTTTAAATTATGAATCATAAGAGTTACAATTGATTGATATAAAGCGTTTTGTTAGCTTAGGTCGACGTAAATTTTTCTCCTTAGAAAAATGTTCACCCAAAATCTATAAGGATCTCTTGGACGGCGTAACCCATGGTTGTTGACAAGAATTCTTCTGTCATGTTAGGTCGACTATCTCCTTTGATTAAATAGATCAGGGACCATGCAGGTCATGATGACGAAATCATTAGACCTTGATCGGGTTTCGTCTTTATTCCCCCACCATCTGCTTTGAGTTTCATGTGATGAATTTTACAGCTTAAAATCCTAAGTTTGTTGCTATTATGTGTTCAATTTTCAATCTTTAATGACTAGCCTTAATCGAAAGTACTCTTCTGTTATCGGGAGTGGTAATTAACCATATGGGCTTGCGCCTATGGGAAACCCGAACCCCATATCAAAAAAAGTCCTTACCAAATGAGGGTGAAATCTCTGAATAATGTCTTATATATAATCCAATCTGTCTTCTGAAAATCCGAATCTCTTAAGCTCTCTCAACAAAATAAAATTAAAATAAAATGCATAGAGTTCATGAAAAGCGGTTATGAATTTTCGTAGCCCACACACCATAGAGCTCTAAATGAAACAAATGCAATTGATGAACAACTTAAACTAGGCTGAATTAATATTTTATCATGTTTGTTCAAATTAGTATATAAACATATTTGAATACTTTTTTTTAAAACTCTAAAAGGCTAAATGAACTAAACTAAAACATAGACAAATTCATTTATTGATATTTACAAACAAACTTATTTATTGTTTAAAAGTAACTTGTTAAATACTTTGTATTTCTTTGATATATTATTTAAATAAAATTTAATTAACTAGAGCCTATATAAATATATATTTAATAGTAATATATTAAAATTTAATATCAATATGCATGTAACTTTAACATATTTTTTATTTATTTTTATTTTAATGAACTAATTTGTTAGCAATTTTTTTTAGTTGTTTAATTTCAAGAAAGCTTATTTAAATTTCTATATTATTTTATTTACTTTGTATAAATTAATTGTGCATATACATATACACCTAAAATTTTATATTTACATAGCATTCTGGCGCTTTAAAGCTATGCTTAAAAAGGTGTATTTGTCATTGAAAAAAATGATGCTAACATTAATTTTTATGTGATATTAAACATTTTAGTGTTATATATGCAAATATAAAAGTGTAATTGCTAGATTTGTAAATACATAAGAATAATGTGCTATGTATGAAACTAACCTTAAAAAATTTAAGCAAGCCAAGTAACTCAACATGTACGACTTATGATTTGATCAAAGCAAATCCAATCCATAACATACTCAGAACCAACTCTCCATTGTTACACACCCCTTCTTCTTCTTCTTCTTCTTCTTCATCTGATCTCCAAATCCTCAGGCAGTGGGAGCCTGTTGGTACCTGTTGGGAATTCAGAGAGCCACAAAATGTCTAACAGAGCAATGCAGAGCCGTAGAAGGCTGTTGGGCAGACGTGCTGGGCTGTATTGAGCCCATATACTATGGCAACACCGCTGCTGTTGGAGGGAAGACGAGACATGTATGGGCCAACAGCACAAGCTCTGCAGAGCAATGTCTTGGCGACAGTGGGAACAACTATAGCTATGGAGCTTACAGATTAACGGTCCTTTTGGTTGCCAACACGAGCCGGTTGGAGAAGATCCTGCTTCCTCTTCTGTGGGGCTTAATGACTCTAACGTAAGTTTTTAGCTATCTGCAATTTTCATACAAAAAATTTAAGAGTTTGGTTTATAGTTTGTGAAATTTGCATACATACCATGCTATTCTTATGTAGTTGTTGCATACATAATGCCCAAACTCTTATATTTACACTTATAACACTTCGATGTCATAAATCTATGCATGAAAAGTAAGTAAAAAATGATATTTTTATGTGATATTAAGGATGTTGAGTGCTATACATGTAAATATGAAAGTTTTGGTGTAAGTATGTAAATAAGCAAGAATTGTGTAGTATTTATGCAAATCGACAACGTACGTTTACATGCATACTACAAGATTCCTATATATTTACATAAATAACTACTAAACTTTATTATGCTAAATGGAATCCAGTGGCATGTTTGTAATAGTTGAAATGTAGGTTTTAAACATATATAAATACATAGAAATTGAGTATTATATATGTAAATCATCCTATTAATATTAAATATGGGATTTATGAAATCTCACCATTAATGAGATTTGATTTGTTTTAGAACCCATCTTCTCAAATAATTCAGCTAATGAAAAATATTGCCAATTACTGCAGCACCTTTGGTGGAGCGCTGGTTAGCACAACAGATTGGCTAGAGATTATATTCAACATTGTGGTCATCACAAGCGGCCTTATCCTAGTGACCATGCTGATTGGAAACATCAAGGTCCGAAGGCAAAACATTCCATTGCATAAACATAAAAAAAGTATTTGCATATTTAATGCCTAAATTTTAATTTTTTACATACATACCACATTATATATGCATGAGTAATGTGTAATTTAGTTTCTGAAAGTTAAAATGGTGATACTTATAGTCTCGTGACTGTTTTTCATGGGATCCTTTTAGTCCACGACACTATAAAATTGCAAATTTAATCTCGAGAGATTTTTATTGTGCTGAAATAATCTCATGGAGGACTCTTTTAGAATCCATAAGGGTTCGGTTGGGTCCGTTTGGGGCGGCGGTGAATTTATCTGTTTGTGTAAACTATGTTTTGACAGTATTTTTTAAAAACTGCAGTTGAAATTTACATTTTTTCGTCGGTCCTGGCTAGATAGGGTGTCAGTTTTTTTAGCTACAGTCTGATTTTTCAAAAAAAAAAAAAAAGAATTGTAATTACTATCGTAATTTTTTAATAAGCTGCAGCTGCTCCAAACAGACCCAATTTAAATAACTTGGGGAATAATTTGACACTTTCATATACTGCAAGACTAAAATGACCCCATATAAATGGTCAGAGGACTATTTTGACAAATTTAGATACGAAAGAAACATTTAGGTGTTAGGTATGTAAATATATAAGAATTGAGTGGTCTGTTAAGTAAATGTATGATAAATGTAGGTATTCTTGCACTCAACTACATGCAAAAAGAAGAGTTTGCACATGAAGATGAGAAGCTTGGACTGGTGGATGAGGCAACGGCAGTTGCCGAAGAGTATCAGGCAGCGTGTGCGTCAGTATGAGAGGCAGCGGTGGGCGGCGATGAGAGGCGTTGATGAATGCAACATGATAAGCAATTTGCCACAAGGCCTGAGAAGAGACATTAAGTATCATCTCTGCCTCGACCTTGTTCGACAGGTACGGGTTTTTTGCATTGTAGGCCTTCATATTTTTCTAAATTTAGTTGCTAGTAAATTAAAGATGTTTTTGACATTATGCTATACTTTTTGTTTGGCTCAAGTGTTTCTTTATAAAAGGAAGGCATCATCTTTATGTTGTATCTAGGGCTGTGAATTTGGATTGGAGATTGTTCATCGCTCGAAAGTTAATTTAAATTCTAGCTTGGATCAAGATTGGATCGAAATAAACGAGCCGAGCTCATAGCTGATTTTGAGCCATACACAAATCGGCTCGAATTGGCTCGAGAGCAGTTCTAAGTGTTTTTTATTTATTAAAAATTATAAAAAAATGCTAAATAAAATAGAATATAATGAGATAAGAACCAATGTTGAGCTAAAATGAATTTAAAAAAAAAAAAATTGAGCCATCTTGTTTTGGTTTCAAGCTTGATCAAATCGGTTTCAAGCTTGATCAAATCGATTTCAAGCTGGAAGATAACAAAATAGCCCAAATGAGTCGATTCATTTTGATTTCGAGCCGAATCGAGCTCGATTTAATTTGGAGCCAAACTGGCTTGAAATTGAAGATAACCAGCAACTAGCCAATTTTGATCCGAACAAAATCTGTTTGAGCTGAATTCGAGCAAACTCTAGCTCGGCTCGAAGCCGGCTTGTTAACATCTCTACACGTATGTAAACACCTCTGCATCTTATTGCTGTTATTGCAGATTTCACTATGATTGTATTATATGCAATAACAACAATAAGAAGTTAAAAAATCAGCTTTTTTTGGTGTTCGATATGTAAATACTTAAGTATTGTGAGGTATGTATGTAAATTTTCCATATGTTTGTGTTTCAATGTGAATTTTGCAGGTGCCTTTGTTTCAGCACATGGATGAGCTAGTGCTGGAGAACATTTGTGACAGGGTGAAGTCTCTGGTGTTTCCTAAAGGAGAAACTGTAAGCCTTCTTATCATATCAAGAGTCAACGTTATATTAATCATGTAATATAAAAGATTTGAATGGTATAAATGTCAAAAAACAAAGTTTAGGTGTTAAAAATGTAAAGTATGGAAACACCTCTAAAAATACAAAGTCTACAGATAAAATTATTTAAAAATTTTTACGGGACTTATATATTATTATTCCTTTAGATAACGCGTGAAGGAGACCCGGTTCAAAAAATGATCTTCATCGTTCGCGGCCACCTTGAAAGCAAACAGCTTCTCCGCGACGGCTTGCAGAGCTGCTGCATGTTAGGCCCCGGAAACTTCACCGGCGACGAGCTCCTCTCGTGGTGTCTCCGCCGCCCGTTCGTCCACCGTCTTCCTCCTTCGTCTTCCACCCTAATCACCCTCGAGACCACCGAGGCCTTCGGGCTCGAAGCCGCCGACGTGAAGTACGTCACGCAGCACTTTCGGTATGTGTTTCTCAACGAGAGGGTGCGGCGGAGCGCGAGGTATTACTCGCCGGCGTGGCGGACGTGGGCGGCGGTGGCGATACAGTTGGCATGGAGGAACTATAAGGTGACGGCGGCTGCGGGTTCGGGAGGTTCGTCGTCGATGGCATTCGGTCGTCCGCGGCGGCCGGCGTCAAGGTGTCCCTCGCCGGGGGAGGAGAGGCTGCGGCATTATGCAGCGATGTTGACGTCGCCGAAGCCAAATGGGGAGGGTTTGTATTGAAATTATATCGTTTGACGGACAGTTTGTGAATTATATGGGTGAAAACTGAAAAGAAGGATATTTTTATAAAGATTAATCTCAAAAGTTATCGACATTAAAGTCTGAGTTTTGAAAACTGAAAAGAAGGATATAATCTTGGAGGGATTATTGCGTACGGACACCCCGCATGCATCTGCATGCGGTGTTCGATCTTGGTCGTGGATCACGGTAATCTACGGTCAGGATTATTTCCATTTTAAAAAATAAAAATAAAAAATTTTAGGTGGAGCCCACCGAAATACATTAGGACCGTAAATCAGGTGATTTACGGTTCGGATCGAACACCGCACGCAAGCTGGTGTCCGATCCGTATGAAATAATTTTTCATAATCTTGAGGCACTTGCATGCATATATATATATACACACACACACACATATATACATACATGCATAATTGTCTCTCAATCTTTTATCATTTCACATTCAATGCTGCATCAATCAACTAAAATAAAGTAAAAAAAAAAGGTAAAAAAGAATGATTTAATGCACAATGTTCTACCCATATTTATAAGAGAATTTTCTTTCTATATATAAAGAAGGGGAATTTGCACACACACCACATATTCTTATCTATATATTTAATTAGACACCCAACTTTTTATATTTACATGAAATATCTTGGTGTTATCAATCCAAAAAGATATATTTCACTTTTAAAAAAGTAAAGTAGTGATATTTTTGATGTGATATTAAAAATTTGAATGTTATGCATATATAATGATATAAATATGAAAGTTTAGGTGATAGATATGTAAATAGATAACAATTGTGGGAGCATATATGTAAATAAGCAGTTTTTCATTAGAGGACTCGAGAAGTTGAACCCAAAGGTCAATATGCATGTTTGGCCGCGAACTCACGTGGGAGATTACACCCTCAAACACTATCCCGCGGATAAGAGCGCAATAAAAAAAAAAATAAAGGGCAGCCACAACTACTGAGAAATCATCCCCTCCATAATTGAAAACCCAAAGCTCTTCAAACAAATAGAAGCCAGCAATTTGCTTTAAAATCAAGCTAATTCAATCAAAATTTCAAATACACATTCATCTCAAGGTGGGTTGCATCAAGAAAATTACATAAAAAAGGACAACTAAGAAAAAAACATTTACCAACATAACCCTGAATTTTTGCAAGACATGAAAACTTTGTTACAAAAAAATAATACCTTGATGACTCAGGGTTAAGAGAGCAAACTCCTCCCAGGTTTGGCACCCTCAAAGCTAGGAACGTTTAGCAGGTTTCCAGTATCAGACATGTAGAAGTAATTGTAGTTTATTCTAGTGACCAAATCAGCCAGGTGTGGAAAGTGCCCTACATTGATCTTAAAAGATAAGATCTGCAAAAATAAAACAAGATTCAATAACCATGTTGAAAAAAATAAATATTCAAATAAAGTTAGGAACTGTGTATTTGCATATTTTAACACCTAAAATTCAATTTTTACATACATGTCAGCTTATCTATGTATGAAAATGTGTATTTTACTTTTTTGGAAGTTAAAAGAGATTTGGGTTGTATCAATGTAAAAGGTAAAGTTCGGTTAGATATATAAATGCATAGGAATTGGGTAGTATGTCCGTAAATGTATTCACAAAGTTGATAAAATTTGCTGAGTTAGAGAGAGAGAGAGAGAGAGAGAGAGAGAGTTAAGAAATTACTCGAAGAAGAAAGGCCATGCAATCATCAAACTGCTTTTCGATCCGGTCGACTTCCATTTCACATCTTGCCCTGATGGCTGGAGCTGCTCCCACACTGTGCAGTGTCTGCTGTATGGAGTGAAAATCTAGTACTAAACCCAGAATGCTCTTCACTCTACTCGCAATCAGAGCCCACTGCAAGTTAAAAAAAAATAAAAAAGGAAAATTTACATACACAATCACTCAATTCCCATCTATTTACATATCTAACACCTAAACTTCAATTTGTAAAATTGTTGTATAAATGTAAAAGAAATAAAGTTTATGTGTTAGATTTGTAAATGCCCCAACAATATAATAATAAGCTGGTTACTTTTAGACTAAAGAAACGGTTTCAAAATCCATATAAATGTGGAGCCTAATCTTTTTGCCATGCAATGATAACACGGCATGGGAAAATTAGCTGCACAACATTTCCTTGAAAGGCATTTTGGGAAATACAATATTAAAGAGGAGGGCCGTCTCTATGTTGTATTTGAAAAAATAGAGTTCTGACTTCTAACTATCCAAAATCAAAATCATTTTCTTTTAGGAAGATTTGCATACATACCATTTAATTAATACGCACTTACATATCTAATACCTAAGCTTTAATTTTTACACATACACTACCGTACCTATGCATGAAAAGGAGTATTTTATATTTTAAAAGTTAAAAATAATGATATTTTTTATGTGATATGAAAGATTTTGGGGGGTATAAATGTTAAAAAAGAAAAGCTTAGGTGTTAGATTTGTAAATAAATAAGAATTGGGTGGTATGTATATAAATGCTCCTTTTTTTTATTAAAGAGGACTTTGGGAACTTAACAGTAATGGAAGAGGGGTGTCAAAAAAATTTGAGATTATAGTTCTCCACAATCAAAATCAAAATGAGGTATTTCTTGTAAAATGTTCAAAAATTTATAATTCAATGAAATTTTAATGCAGCGAATGTTGAAAAGATAGACCAAACCAGCTTATCTGGTCCGACGAAGCATTGCCGTTGGATCAACGAAAGATAGGCCTCATGAGCTTCTATAACTTCATCAAGAGAGCCTGCAGACGACATAGTTGTGCAGAGCTCAATCCAAGCACTGTGAAATACCTGTTGAAAAAAGACATGCTTCAAGATTTTGCGGCAATTATGAAAAAAAAATTTCATATATGCTAATGGAAAATAAGGGAAGGGAATATGATCATTTTACTCTGTCCATGACATATTGATGAAATGCATCAACAAAATGGAGGAGTTTTTGTTCCACTAACAAGTGATGCTTGTGATTTTGTACTGCAGTCCTTCCCTGCTTAGAAAGACCGGAACTTGTTAGCAATCTTTAATAAAAAAAAAGAGTAAGATTTACATACATACATTCAATTCTCATGTATTTACACATCTCACATCTAAACTTCAATTTTGATATGCATACCACCTTACTTATGCATGAAAGAGTCTATTTCACTTTTTAAAAGTTAAAATGGTGTTATTTTTTATTTGATATGAAAGATTTAGGCGGTATAAATGTAGAAGGTAAAATTTAGATGTTAGATATGTAAATACATAGGAATTGGATGGTATGCCTTTAAATGCTCCCATATTGGAAGATTTACATACATACCACTCAATTCAACAAAGTAATAGATTACACTTAATGTAAAAAAAATAAGATCTAGAAACTGAAAAATGTAATTCAAGCTATCTTCGTCATAACTGAATGGTACTGAACAATCCAGATGGATAGGAGAATACTAATGCTCACTTTGATGCTGACAACATGTGAAAATAAAGGTTTCTAATGCTTTAAGCTGTGCTGATAAGAAGAATACCCATCATACAGAAGGAATTCAAATACATCACAACGTAGCAACAGTCCAGTTCATTTAACATGAACAATTTATGCAAGTTAGAGTGCACTACTTAATAGGAATATTTACATACGTACAATTCAATTCTTATAATATATTTTTAAAAATAAAAGAAAAAATTAAAATTAAAATAAATAAATATAATTGATTCCATACGAGACCTTAGCTTTCCACCCGCCAAATGGCAAAAAGGAGTCTCACTTTCTAAATTCCCTACTAGGTTTGCAATTTAGACCTAACAAAATCTAAATAAAACAGTAAGAAGAATCAAAATGCATCCTTACCTTCCACATCCATCTTCGAACCTTATCGAGCAAGTATTTTGCCCGTTTGACCTTTAATAAAAAACCCATGACCTGAATGAATAACAAAAACAGTCAAATTATCCAACAACCAATCTTAAATGGAAGAGAAAGCAGGGGAGTCAGAAAGGTAAATTTACCTGGTTATATTTCTTCAATGCCTCCGAATTGACAATTAGGTCAAGGGGCCAAGAAACCTATGTCATAGAATCTTAATTACATAAAAAAGAACCAAAATGAAACAAATGATCTCCCTGGTAAAATCATACCTTGTATGAAAATTTTAAAAGATCGAGTGCATCGATGCCAAAAAACTGACCAAAACCCTTACGTGGATTTGCAATTTTGTGAGCTTTATTTTCTTCATCTTCAAGAGCATCGGATTGCGAAATTGACACAACCAAAGAATCTGGAGAACTCAGAAGTGTACTATCAGCAGAATTTCGGATAGATTCCTATGCACGATAAAGTAATACCAGACAATATTAGAAGGGAATAATTTCACATCAGTTATTGCGAACAAAAAAATTGCATGCATTCTGAAATTCAAAGAACCTGCAAAATTGTATTTAGCTCAAAATCATCATCCCATGATTCACCCTCATCTATCTTGCCAAAAACTACAATGAGGAACCTCTGTAGCAGGTCACCTGAAAAAAAAGAATATTCTCAAGCCCTTCAAACACTAAAACTGGCCGAAAAACATAATTTTGAAACTCAAAATTACCTGATCCAAGCAAATAGATTGAACGTATTATATTAAGTTCATCCATAAGTTTCCAATCAGTCATTAGCTTCAAAAGCATATGTCTACCAATTTGATCCATCTAGAAGTGAAAAAATGAAAAAAAAGGAGGAAAATTTACGAACATACCAATCAATTCCTATGTATTTACATACTTACATCTAAACTTAACTACTTTTACATATATGCCTCCTTAACTATGCATGAAAAGGTTATTTCAATTTTTAAAAGTTAAAATAGTGATAATTTTAAGCAGAGGCGGACCCAAGTAGGGTGTGGGGGGGGAGGGGGGGAGATCCCTTCGTTTGCCCCCCTCAAAAAAGAAGCTAGTTCCGCCCCTAATTTTGAGTCATAAGAAAGTCTTGGGCGGTATATATGTAAAAAATAAAGTTTGTTTGTTGCATTTCTGAAGAAATAAGAATTGTGAGGTATACAAGTAAATGCTCCAAAAAAAAGTTTTCAGATCATTAGTGACAAATTAAAAAAAAAAAGAATAAAATCGGCATTTGCATTTCTACCTGTGTTTTAATATATACAACAAGACATTCTTTTATGATGACATCAGGTTGGGGGGTGACATTCAAACTAAAGTTTTGGATCCAACTAAGAATTCTTCGGGAAAGTGTGCTGTTCTTTTGGAAAGGAAGAAGATCAGACACTGAGACATCTTCCTGTTCTACAAAAAACTGGTTTCCATGAGAATTCCACCTAGATAAGTCAAAACAGTATCTCGGAAAAGCCTTTTTTTTTTTGGAAAATTACATACATAAGACAAAATTCTTAAGTATTTACATATCTCACACCTAAACTTTCATATTTACATGCATGGCATGTTGGTGCTTTAAACCTATGCATAAAAAGGTATATTTCACCTTCAAAAAGTGATAATAGTGCTATTTTTATGTGATATTAAAATTTGAGTGCTATGTGTGTAAAGAATTTTGTGAGACATGTAAATACATAAGAATTGTGTGCTAAGTATGTAAATGCCCCTTTTTTAATACCTGAAAAGAAGGAAGAAAGGTTGGAAAGGAATACAAACATTCCAAATTCCTAATATCTTTTTCTACAAGAAGCTGTTGTACGTCACTATGTTGAAAACCAAAAGTATAGTCTGTTCCAGAACAATGAGGAAGAGAACCTCCATTTTGGCCATCAATGTTTACATCTGTGGTGTTAAACTTTTCGGTATAAATAGCCATTCGCAAGTTTTCGTCATTCAAAGGAGGAAGGCGAATGTACTGAGATATGTTCAGATTACTCCAGGAATCTTTGTGTTTTTCAATAAACTGCCGGGAAATAGTCATGATCGGAATATGAGGGTAGAGAATGTCAATATCTTTGGTCTCTGTGCTTCGATAGTCTGAGTTACATTTAGGTTCAACTTTTATTGAATCATGAACTTGTACGATTCCAACATTAAGAGAATCGTCTTTTCCACAACCTATCTTTCTCCTCCCTGTTATTGCATCAGCCAAAAATTTAATCCATGTCTTCTCATGATTTAATGATGTTTGTTCATCTTCTGTAACTCCCTTCATTATCATCTCAGTTATCTCAGTGGAGGGTATTGTTAGTTTCGGATAAATGTGATCCCCATCACCTACTAAGCCCGTCAATGACACCAAGAAGGCTTCAGGTAAGGTTAAAATTCCCATTAGTCCAGTATAATTGAAACGCTCATCACATATATTTGTTTTCGAAGTGTTCGACTTAGCGACCTGCTCATATTGCTGGCTGGTAAATTGACCACCAGAGTTTTTCCATGTTGGAACGTCGAGTTCACCGCCACGAACATGTTGAATCAACTGCAAAGATTTTCCAGCAGATACAATGGGTCTTGCAAGTTCCTTCAGGAAAATAGGGCAGTTAATTTCATTTTGATCACCCCCTCTCGCAGAAAAAGACATTGGAACAGCTTCTCGCCCTTCTAGTTCTCTCCAGACTCGTGGAATAGTAGATTCTATATTCTCGTCGGCTAGAGCATTATTGGATTTTGGTCGAAAAAGATAACTGGTCTCCCAATACGTCGGCTGATCGACAGTAACTGCATTGTTGGAATAAAAGAATACCTGCAAAGTGGAGGGAGAGAACTGTAAGAAACTAACCTACAAATGTTCATTATTAGGTTCAATTTTATAACATGGCCTTAAATATATAATATTGGTGAACCGGTAAAAAAAAACATTTCAGACTTCAAAAATCTTCAAAAGAAAATATTTACCCAACCATGAATACATGGGGTGTTAGTTCTAGCAAATGATCCCTGAATTGTAACTTTAAAAAGAAAAAAAAAAGCATTTATTTACTTACTTCTCTCAAAACTCGTATCTATCATTCTTACCTTAACTTCAAAAGCATATACGAGTGATAGTAAGCCATATAAAGAATTGGTACAAAACATTATAGTTACCATGCGCAGAATATAGAAGAAAAGTGTAAGATACAATTTCCTCATTCTTCAATCAATAGTGTCTTTTGATGACTGACTATCTGCGAACATTTATTAGCCGAATTATGGTCTCCATAAAAAATTGAGCATGAAACAAAGATAATTTTATGATAAACTTCTGTGCCATATGCTGTTTGAGTATATGAACTATTGGAATACAATAGAGGCAACTCAAACTCGTGTATTCCGGGTGCCCGGGCACACGTCACGGAAATAAATTTTGGTGCATTTACATACATACCACCTAATTCCTATGAATATCTAACACTTAAACTTTTCTTTCTAAATTTATGCAACCCAAATCCTTCATATCACATCAAAAACACCACCATTTTAAAATTAAAAAAGTGAAATACACCTTTTTATGCATAGGTAAGGTGGCATGTATGCAAAAATTTTCAAGTTTGGGGGTTAGATTTGTCAATACATAAGAATTGAGTGGTATGTAAAGCTTCCATAAAAATTTTAAAAATACATGGGTGGGGTCTGGTTGCATGCATCAACATTTCCTAATACCCTATATTAGTGGGAGTAGTACGAACTAAACTCGAGCTTGAGCTCAATTTTCATTAATTAATCGAGCTCTTGGGATGGCATGAGCTTGACCCAACTAATTTATACCTTGACATCTTTTTCTACGTGTTTACACACATATTTGAGATTTATGTTTTAGCAAAGTATGGAAAAAATCAAGATTGAAGAAAAACAAGCTCAGGGGATAAAAAAAGAAGAGGCATTTACATGCAGACCACCCAATTCTTTGTATTTACTTATCTAACATCTAAACTTCACTTTTTATAATTATACAAACCCAAATCTGTCACATCACATAAAAAATAACATTATTTTAACATTCAAAATGTGAAATACACCATTTTATGCTTAGGAAAGGTGGCATAAATGTAAAAATTAAAGTTTAGGTGCTAGATATGTAAATACATAGGAATTAAGTAGTATGTATGTAAATCTTTGAAAAAAGAAAGAAAAAAAAAGGAAATCGTAAATACCTCCTCACAAGGATCATCAAGAAATCCTTCATACAACCATGAGTCCAGCACCTCAAGATACGGAAGCATACATTCTACCATAATGGAAAGCAACATATGATATGGTTTTTCCTGATTTAATCAGGAATTGTTTAGATAAATTTGTAATGGAAAATATTAAAAGAAATAGCTGGTGAAAATATAGTATATCATATTTCTAACCTCACCACTGGGCACAAGATAGGCTTCATTCAATTTCTTGAACAGAGAATCCAGAATACTAACTGCAATCTTATTCGCTGGGACTGCAAGTTCAGAATTAATGCACGCATTCGGTATGGATCCATACACCACTTGAGCAAGATACTCTGCCCCAGAGCACAAACTGTGAAGTAGTGTGCCATATGAGATAAATTTCATGAATAGAAAGAAATCTAAAATGGAACATGCAGGGAGGTCAATGTTATGAAGCTTACGGGCCGTTTAGAATCATTTGTTCTTTTTAATTTTTATTTTGTTTTGTATATTTTTTACTTGAAATAGGACATGTTTAATTTGTTATAACATGTTTAGTTTTTTTTAAAAAAACATTCAAAATAATATTTAAATGTTTTGAATGTTTTAAAAACAAGATAATTTATTTTTAAGAACAAAGAACAAAAACACGCCAAAAAATGCACTAAGTAAACATATTTTTAAAATAAAAACAAAAGCAAAATAATAAAAGTGATCCCAAACAAGCACTTAGCAACATAATTTCTTTGACTCTTTCTATTCAACAATAGAAAAAATAATAGTGATGGCAGTGGTGATGGCGGCTACAACCAACGGTGATAGTTGTTTTAAGAAAATCAAAACACTTAAAAGTAAGTTGTTTTAGTGTTCATAAAAATAACAACAGAAAAAATAAAAATTTTAAATAATTAGAGGTTCTTCTTTCATTCTTCCTCACAGGAACTTTACTTCACAATGCTTATAAATGGATATAATCTTAAAAAGGTTTGAAGAAAGGGGTGCCGGCCAAAGCAAACATGTTTTAAAGATTATTTTCAAGAAAAGTTTGCTGAAGAAAAATTACATTATGTGGAAGTTCAAAAGGAATATACGGCAAAGAAAGATTGAAAAAGCAAATTAATAAATAGTTGGGAAACTTAGAAAAAAAATAAATTTAATCCGGAAACTCTAACTTGATGGCACCAGAAGCAAAACTTAAATATTTCTAAGCATAGGACAAGCAGATTAGGCAGCATAAGATATCAATTGGTTTATAGTCAATTTTATTGTTAACTAAATAATAACAGCCTTGAAACAATTCATGACAGTGAAACTGCAATGCTTCAATAAAACAATAAAATTTGTTTTACATATCCAATTAATTGATTGGAAACATTGGGAAAGGGAAGACATGATACACACTGAGAATATCAAAATGAAAACATAAATATAATCTAAAGGGTTTCCTCATACATATAGTCATGTCTTCACAGTCTACACACCGCTGTGAATAGCTCCAAATTGAAGAAGACAGACTGTCCAGACAAAAACTTTTAGGGAAATTTACATACCTAGCACACAATTTCTTATGTATTTACATACCTCACACCTAAACTTTCATATTTACATACATAACACTTTGGTGCTTTAAACCTATGTATAAAAAGCTGTATTTTACTTTTAAAAAGTGCTAATAGTGTTATTTTTTATGTGACAGTAAGGTTTGTGCTATGTGAGATATGAAAATACATTAGAATTGTGTTATATATATGTAAATATCCCAAACTTTTAGAAATGATAATGACAACTTGCTAAGAATGGCCTGAGATGAGTTATTAAGAGCATGAAAATTGACTAATTTATTAGGTCAATGAACTTAGCACGCCATGAAAGCAGAGAATGGAACACAAAAAAGCGAAGGTAAGTAATGAATAAACTAGTTCAAAGGAGTTAAAATTTCTTTTTGAGAGACCAACTAGACCAAAGGTCGTAAACAGAAGATTTTACAAATAATAATGATAACTATAAATATTCAAAGTTCATAATTAGGAGCTTTACTCATGCATATCCACGCAAAGTCAGAATAATTGAGATTAAAATGGAAATGCCTGACCTTGATAAAGAATTGGTCAGCTGAAGGAGAGTAATTGTAATTTGGCAATCTATAGAAGTCGACTTTATTTCCTCTTTTAAAGCAAGATCCCGCAATCTCTTTATACATAATAATTAAAATTAGACAAAAGAAAAACTTAACAGATGCGGACATATAATGAAATTATGTGGCATACTTACCTTGAGCCATGAATGGACGGAATTAGCAAAAGCCTCGAGGGTAGGAGCTCTTTGACGAGAAGCTTTTACCTTCTTAACAAAGAGTTCCACCTTCTTCAAACATGTTCCACAGAATAAGAACTTGTCTAAAATGCTACGGAGACTAGTCTGGGATAGATGACAAACAAAAATCCCACTTTTCACCAGAAATTTTTGTCCCTCCTCATCCCAATAAAATAGATGGCTGCAGAAACCTTGCAGCATCTGTAAGATGCCATGTACCTGATCAAAAAATGAAACTTTAGCATAGCTTTAGGTATAAACTATGTCATTAGGGTACAAAACACACTGTGAGAAGTGCCAATTTGCCAAACACAAACTTTTATTGGAGGATGGCTTAGCAGCAGAACATGTTTTTTAAGCTGCAAAGCATTCAGAAAGCCATACAAACTAGTGTTTAGTAGTCTGAGAAAGCACCCCAACAACAGAACGTTCATTGTTATGAAAATAAATTGGGAAATTTACATACAAACCACACAATTCTTATGTATTTACACATCAAACACCCAAATTTGGATATTTACACTTATGACACGTTTATGTCATAAACCTATCATGAAAAGGTGTATTTCATTTTTAAAAAAGATAGTGATGATAGTATTTTTGATGTGATGTTATAGATTTGAGTGGTATGCATATAAATATGAATGTTTAGGTGTTATATATAAAAATACAAAAGAATATTGTGCTATGTATGTAAATTTCCTAAAAAAAAAATTCTTAAAGAAGCGAAAACAACCAAATTGGGGAAAAAAGGGACAAAAAATATTTAAATACCAGTTCTTTTTCATCCGCCTTAAAGCTAGGGAGTGGTTCTGCATGAGGCATGCCATTTGAGATGCTAAAATGGAGCTTGCTGATAAAACTCTGTTGACACTCCCCAGCCATTGTGGCATACATCAGTCAAGCAATGAGAATAACCGAATAATGCCTGTAAGCTTTAGCTCAGCTGAATGAAAATCAATAAGCACAAGATTTATGGCATGGCCTTTCATTTTAGGACTTTGACAATTTATTTTCCCCTTCAAAGAGACGTATTTTAATCTTCCCATAAGATATATACTCTGCATAATGTAAAAAATTAATTGTAAAATTTAACAATTTCCATGAAATTTTTTATAGCTTGACTGTAAAAAACTGTGCTTTACATTCAAGCTTAATTTTGACATTAGATTTATAAGACAAAATTAAATATGTATAATGCCACTTGAACAATCTAATAAACAAAAGAAGATTGATCTTCATGTTATACTGAAAAAAATATTTTTAGATTATTAATATATGTAAAGACAAACAGAACCTATTTGAAAGTCTTATGTAAAATAATCTAAAACTTTTTTTATTTCCAAATCTGGAAATTGTGCCATACAATTCAATATAGCTTCATATTCTCGATTTTATTTTATTGATATAACCAAAAAATCTTTTTTTTTTTTGGTGAAATCCCATCAGATTCCATGCACAAGCCTAAGGGAATCCTGTGATGCAATTTTCTAAAAGAGCCCATTTGCGATTCCAGCAGGGGGCTCCAACAACAGATTCTACCAGTGGATTTCACATTACTAGTGACAAAGCATCTACATCAATAATTTCAATTCAATGTGAATTCAATAGCTCGAGCTCAAGGAAAAAAGAAGGATTTATAAATAATTTAAATCAATCAATCATTATGATTTTAAATGTCATTATTTATTAAAAATAAAAAAAATTAATGACTTACCAAAGCTATAAAATAATGACTTATATTTAAATAAGCCAAATTAAGGTAAATTTTTATACAAAGTTTGAATGAGTTAATTTACTCTAAATTTTAAAAAAGTCCTAGTATTCTAGTTCAAATTTCTATGCTGCAAATCAAGGTCCTTCATACTATCTCTAAAACAAAAAACTTAAAAGATAACATCATGCATATAAAGATAATAATATCAAGCTATTATTAAAACTTAGCAATCGATCCCCACAAATCACATAACAAAGGGAGGCTTTCGATTCTGGCTCAAGCTAAGAAAGTGATGAGTTGTGTAAATCACTATCCTATTATATCGTAATGTCAACATAATCATTGATGCGAGCAAAGTAAAATTTTGACATATTCAATGTGTTTCATTATCGTATATTTATAAAGTTCAAACCTTAGAAGATATTTTTCAAAATAAATCAAATATAATTTGAGAGCATAAACATAAAAGATAGGTGAAGAGAAATCACAAAAACCACTTCATATTCATGATAGTTCAAGGAATAAATCAATAACTCCTAATATCATCATAGGCTAATTATTGATTATGAACATAAGCGACGAATCAATATAATCAATGAAATGCATGGTGATCATATATTAGAAGCCAATGAAAGCACTCCTAATTTTCAAAAAATAATTAGGAAACCTAAAAATACATCGGACATTCTCAAACCCAGTTCTTCTGACTCTGATGGCGCCACTGACAACCCACTTCCATCTAACAACCCAAAACATAACTAATCCCAGTGCTAACCTTCACAACAATTTCAATAATAATTACAAAAAAGGATTACTTCATTATTTATTAAGAAAATTCGAATACATACCACACAATTCTTATGCATTTACAAATTCAACGCTCAAAGTTTGACATTTTCAGTAACAACACCTTGGTGTCATAAACTTATACATGAAAAGGTGTATTTCACTTGAGAAGATAGTGATGGTGTTATTTTTTATATGATGTTATAATTTGAGTGGCATGCACGTAACCATGAATGTTTAGTTGTTCTATATGAAACTACAAAAGAATTTTGTGGTATGCATGTAAATGCCCTTGTTAATATTAGACTCCAAAATTTCAATATTCCATAAAATTTTCTAAAAATTAGGAAGCTTGTCCCTGATCTAGAACCTCCCCCATTTTGAGTTTTAATATTGACTTCAAAAACTTACATCTAGCACGAACATCATCATATTAAACTACATGCTCAACAACGCACTGGTAATAATAGGAACTATATTCTGTAGATTAAGGTTCCTACAAACCCAGTTCACGCAATATAATCTTCAAATGTTGAAGTTCAAATTAATTTAACATTAACATTTATCTAATAATAACAATTAACAAGAGTTTAGACGCGATCGATATAATTAGCCAGGTTTACAGTCATTCACAAATAATCATCGATTACAGCATATAATTTTCCTATTTTAGAACACTCATTATTAATACTCTTCCATAAATCTAGAATTCCCGAGTCTAAGGCTAGAACGAGGCTGCTATGAACGACATAGAGGTTATTCAAGTGCAATAACAACCCACTTCCGTGGCCCAAGAGCAGGAAACCAAAAAGGTAAATAGACGGGAAGAGGGGAGAAGAATTATGGCATTATTGCTCGGCACTCAATCCGCCACGGACCATCTTGATCGACGACCACATCAGCCTCCAATGCCTTCGCTGCAGTCGCGATCTACCTCCCTCCTTCCCTCTCTCTCTCTCTCCCAAAAAATGCAAGTGATCTAACATATTTAAACCCACTGATAAGAGACATAGTTCATGATTAGGGTTTAAGAGAAGCACCGACCACCATCGCGGCGAACAGCAGCGGAAAAAAAAGCAGAATATGACGGCGACGAGGGCAAGTTGACCTTATCGAGACAAACATCTGCCGATGAAGGAAAAGAAGAAAGAGGTGGAAGCGCCGGCAATGGAGCTTCTACGG
Source organism: Phalaenopsis aphrodite (assembly GCA_003013225.1). Classification (NCBI taxonomy): domain Eukaryota; kingdom Viridiplantae; phylum Streptophyta; class Magnoliopsida; order Asparagales; family Orchidaceae; genus Phalaenopsis; species Phalaenopsis aphrodite. The sequence continues at coordinate 312,439 of NEWO01000126.1, read as the reverse complement.
CAGCCGCTAACGGAGAAGGAGGTTGCTCAAACCTTCCCGCTTGAAAAAAGTGACGACTGATAACTTCGACCCCTCTAAAAATTATTATTTGTGGATTTTTTATGCTTTTATATTATATATATATATATATATATATATATATATATATATATATATATATATATATATATATATATATATCATTGGTAGGAGGCTATTAGACGAGTCCCCAACGAGCCTCATGTTCACAGCAAGACAAATGCACTCAGATGGACTCAAACTCGTGACCTTAATGGACTTAGAACCTACAACAGCTGCCAACCTAACAGTCATAACGGGCGTCATATCTTAAAAAAAAAACATTATTGCATGCCAAAATTTTAATAAATATTATTTATATAAATGAAAATTGAATTGTATAAACTAAACATTAGAACATTATTGCATGCCAAAATTTTTAAGATATTTAGAAATTTTTGTCTTTGTTTGGATGTTCTTCAGTGAATGTTGGGAATATAAACAATAAAAGTTTAGGTGTTCATGCAAGTAAATAAAAAATTTTAGGTGTTAAATATATAACTTTTAAAATAAAATTTCTTCATCAAGAACTTATTACCCTCATTTGCCCCTTTTCCCCACCTGAAAGAATGTATATACATGCCCTTAAAACTTTTTAGCTGCAACCTGACTTGACTAAATACGGTGGCCGCTAGAAAGTTAGATATTTTCATAAAAAAAATACAATAGCCATCATAGTTTTTTAAAAAAACAGTTTTACAACTGCTTCTTCAAATAGTTGCAGTTGTACTAAAGACACCCTTAATCATTGAACGTATAAATGTATAAATTAAGGCATGATATATGTTATTTTGACCCCCAATTATTAAACTAAGGTAAAATGACACTTTTGTAATGTGGTACCGCTCACCTACCACATGTCACCTATCTGTCACCTCCCAAAAGAGCCCTTATGGGTGGTGGGCAGCCCAGGACTTAAATACTGCTTTTCAGCCCTACACCTAGCCAATGTGGGACTATTTTTCCGTGACATTCTCCTCCACCCAATCACGTGACGCCCTCGTCACGGATCGGCTCCACCGAGGGTCCCACTGGACCATGGAGTGTTCACACATTTGGCAGGCAGTAGTCTGCTCTGATACCACTTGTCACCTCCCAAAAGAGCCCTTATGGGTGGTGGGCAGCCCAGGACTTAAATCCTGCTTTTCGGCCCTACACCTAGCCAATGTGGGACTATTTGTCCGTGACATTCTCCTCCACCCAATCACGTGACGCCCTCGTCACGGATCGGCTCCACCGAGGGTCCCACTGGACCATGGAGA
>NEWO01000126.1:256700-273089 GCA_003013225.1 Phalaenopsis aphrodite | reverse complement strand
TGAGCAGTTTGGTGAAGCGCGACGACTTTGGAGAGACAGTCATTCTCGTGCGAGAGGCAGAGGAGGAATTCCTGATTTGTTTTGCTGGACGCAGAGGAGTGCTTGCGAAAAGGAGGCGCTAGCACAGAATAAAAGGTTTTCTTTGGTGAACAGGTGTGATCTCTGTCAGAAGGGATCGAAGCTCTCCGTTCGGTTGATGAAGGCAGTGGAGTTCACGGGGAGAAGGTAAGAAATTTGGTGAGAATTTCTTGGACAGCAAGGCGTTAAAAGGTAGGTTTAGGCTGAAAACTTTTGGTTGTTATATAATAGTACATCATTTTGGTGATTTCAGCCTAGTTCTTGGAAGGACAATATGTAAAATTCATTGGAAGAAATCCTAGTCACGACAATGAGTTCCGCTAAATTCGTCATTGAGAAATTCAACGGGAAGAACGACTTCGGCCTATGGAGAGTAAAGATGAGAGCTCTATTGGTTCAACAGGGTGTTGCAGAAGCCTTGCAAGGGTCGGCGGCATTGCCGACCGACATGATCGAGAAAGAAAAGATCGACATACTGGACAAGACATGGTGAAGATGACATATTGGACAAGACCCACAGTTTGATAACCCTGAGCGTGGGCGACAAAGTTCTGAGGGAGGTGTCGAGGGAGACAACGACTCAAACACTTTGGGCCAAACTCAAGGTAATCTACCTGACAAAGTCTCTGCTAATAGGCTCTTTCTGAAGCAGCACCTATACTTCTTCAAAATGCATGAAGACAAATCCGTCTCAGAGCAGATCAACGAGTTCAACAAGATCATCGACGACCTCGAGAACATCGATGTCATGATGGACTAGGAGGACAAGGCATTGTTGTTGCTAAACTCTATAAGAACTACGAGCATTTCAAGGATGCAATGCTCTATGGAAGGGTGTAGAGTGTTATTCTTGAGGAAGTTCAATCTCTTATTAGAGCCAAAGAATTTCAAAGAAAGCATGACAGAGACAAGGAAGTCAACGGAGATAGTCTTATTGTCAGAGGAAGATAAGACAGGAAAGATTCAAGAAATGGTCAGTGCAGATCAAGGTCAAGCAAGGATGGCGTGAATCAGTCATCAAGGAGATCTTTCAAGTGCTATCATTGTCACAAGGGCGGTCATTTCAAGAGGAACTGCCCATACAAGAAGAATGAGTACCAAGAAAAGCTAGAAGAATCAGGAGAAGCAAGCGTAGCCTCTGATGACTTCGATTCTACTAAGGCCCTGGTGATCACAGAATCTGAATCCAGTAAAGAGTTGATCTTCAACTCAGGGTGTTCTTTCCACTTGTGTTCTCACAAAGACTGGTTCAAGACACCGCAACAGGAAAATGATGGGTCTGTTCTAGTGAGAGACAATAAAGCTCACAGGGATGTTGGAAGTGAATCAATTAGGATAGGGATGTTTGATGAAGTTGAACGAGTACTAAAAAATGTCAGGTACGTACCAGAGCTCAAAAGAAATTTGATTTCTTTAGGTACGCTGGAGTCAAGCGGATGCTCGTTCAAGGCAGAGAATGACTGCATCAGAGTAACCAAAGGCCCTCGTGTCGTTATACATGGAGTCAGGAAAAAGGGGTTGTACTCTCTTATCAGAAGAACCGTGATTGCTAAGTCCATGTATTGTTTGGACTTAGCAAACTCAAGCAAGGGTTGAGGGCCCCTCAGGGGTCAGGTGGAGGGAATCTTTACTTCGAAGCTTCTCAATTGAGGGTCAAGGTGGAGAATTGTTATTTTGAACCCTCAATTATTAAACTAAGGTAAAAATGCACTTTTGTAATGTGGTACCGCTCACCTACCACATCTCAAATACAGCTCACCTACCGCTCACCTACGTCTCACCTATCACTCTCTTGCTTCTATAAATAGAGAGGGTGTGAGGCTTAGGAGAGCAAGGGAAGATATCTTAAGCTACCACAAAGGAGGAGAGAATAGCTAGAGAGCTAGAGAGGAGGAGAGCATCTTGAGGCCTTGTATCAAGGTGTCGCTTGAGAGGGATGTCATAGAAAAAAGATGAGGGCTCATCTCTATGTATAAGCTATGTATTCTTCATTTTTTTTGCCTTAGTGAACTATTTTATTGATTCTCTCCCATGGATGTAGATCCAGTTGGATCGAACTACGTAAACGATCAGTGTTTGCTTGTGTTCTTTGTGTCTCATTTCTATGTCATGAAGTACATATCTCACAACAACTATATATGTCGAGAGGAGAATATTAGTTGCAATTGTCCGTACGTGGTCTACACACCGAGTATACCTGGAGTACTCCCATTCACACATACGAATTATATGCACTTAATATTTTTTTTCTAGAGAGAGAGACAGAGAAAGAAAGAAGCTTTAGCTTGTTTTGATAAGCATCAACTACTAGACCCACACTAATATATTTTTTAATATACAATACGAGACTAAGCACAACACCCTCATACACTTAAAAAGTCTCGGTTTTATAAATTATGATGATTCCATCATTATTGTTCATTTTTGGCTGCACAGCTCGGATTCAGACATTCGGTCATCTTTAATGACTCGGTTAGCTTTGGCTCAGACTGCTGCATTCGATGGAATAAGTGGGTCTCGTGATCTTCTATGTGGGATCTCATTAATCATATTCATCTCCTGTGAACCATTAGAACTTTTTATGATCAACACTGGCATATTTTCGATGTACAACAAATTATTATGATACTATCACCATTGATCTACTTCCTTCAAAAAAAAAAAAAAAGGGAATCCCATATTCATTTTAAATCAAAATTTTTCTGATACTTTTCATCACAAATAAACTTATGAGACAAGCAAGTCATGTGATCCATTCAGATGAAGCTAAAGAAATGAATATTTTACAGGAGGAGACTTCAAGAAGAAGCATGTAATTATAATTGTTGTTGTAGTTGTCTCTATGATGTTTCTATTGGGATTTACTGGATTTTGCTTTTGGAAAAAGAAGAGGATGATGAGCATTACAGGTATGTAAAATTTTTTTTTTCTTGAGCGTAAAATTCAGGGAGATTTACATATGCACCGCTCAATTCCTATGTATTAACATATCAACCACCCAATTCTTCTGGAAACATAGGAATTTGGTGGTCTGTTCGTAAAAATTGAAGTTTGGGTGGTTGATATGTTAATACATAAGAATTGGGTGGTAAGTATGTAAATGCCACTAAAATTTAATTTTTTTTCATTTATTTTTTTGATATAAAGCAGGTTATTGGAGAAATAAGCCAAGGCAGCTTTCTTTCGATGCTGTAATCACTGAACATCTGTCAGATAATGAAGATAGCAGGAGGAAAAATACAGATCTCCCATTATTTAATTTTGAAACTATACTAATTTCCACTGACAATTTTTCAACTGCTAATAAGATTGGAGAGGGTGGATTTGGCATAGTTTATAAGGTAATCATAGTGTTAATTGTAAATGAGCTATATTACATTTTTATCCTTAATTTAATATAAAAAATTTGAAGATTTACATATATGCCATTCTATGCCTATGTATGTACAAATCTAACACCTGAACTTCAATTTCTACATTCATGCACTGCACTTTACCTGCGCTTGCAAATGTGACATTTTACTTTCTAAGAGTTAAAATGATGGCATTTTTCATCTGATGTGAGGAATTTGGGCGGTATAAATGTAATACATAGGAATTGGGTTGGTATATTTGTAAATGCTTCTAAGACAATTTAAGTTTTGATTAACCAGGGAAAGCTTGAAGATGGTCAGGAAATAGCTGTGAAGAGACTGTCAAAGGGTTCATTACAAGGAACTACGGAGTTCAAAAATGAAGTTATGTTGATTGTTAAACTTCAACATATCAATCTTGTCAGACTACTTGGTTGTTGCATTCAAGGAGAGGAGAAGATGCTCGTCTATGAGTACTTGCAAAATAAGAGCCTGGACACCATAATATTTGGTTTGTATTTCTTGCTTCACAAACGATCCATCATAAATTATCAAATTCTCTAGCGGTTAAATTCTCATTTCAATGTTGCGTAGATAAAACTAAATCCTATCTCTTGAGTTGGCCGATGCGGTTCAAAATCATCGTTGGTATTGCTCGCGGGCTCGTCTATCTTCACCAGGACTCGAGATTTCGAATCATTCATAGGGATCTGAAGGCTAGCAACATTTTGCTTGATCAAGAGATGAACCCTAAAATTTCAGATTTCGGATTGGCGAGAATATTTGGGGGGGAGGAGAATAACACCTATACCAATAGAGTGGTTGGAACATAGTAAGCTTCATATGCAATTTGCATCCCCATTGTTATATCATCAAACAAATTTCAATGCTAATATGTTTTTTTGCTTGTAGTGGATACATGTCGCCGGAATATGCGATGGATGGCATCTTCTCGACGAAATCCGATGTCTTTAGCTTTGGTGTATTGGTTCTAGAAATCGTGAGTGGAAAGAAGAACAAAGGAATTCATATTTCTGACCAACGTATAAACCTTCTTGCTTATGTAAGTGTCAATGTTATGATAATTACAATGTCATTGATTATTAAGGTTTGATATTTTATGAATATGTTACTTAAAAAATTGTTTTTGATTTTAGGCATGGAATCTATGGAAAGAGGGGAAGGCAGCGGATCAAATCTTTGATGATTCATTAGGTGATTTATCTTCAGAGCCCGAAGTATTGAGGTGCATCCAGTTGGGACTCTTATGCGCTCAAGAAAGAGCAGACGACAGACCATCGATGTCGATGGTGCTTATGATGCTGTTAAGCTCGAATACGATGTTGCCACAGCCGAAGAATCCTGGATTTTGGGATGGAGGTGGCTCAAGTGACACGAAACTGTCATGGAGCTTTTCTACTAATGACATGTCAGTGACAAGGCTTGAGGGCCGTTAGACGAGTGATCAAAGTGTTCTTTGATGCGTCGATGAATGTAATAGACATTTTAACTCTTGCTACGTGCTGTTTCTGATGATCCTGAGAGCAAAATACACTTTTGATTTTAATACATCAGAATTCCTTTTATCTAATAAAGGATATGTAAAAATTTGGAGGAAGTTTATAGCAATGTGAAAATGAAAAGGTTGCTACATATTGTAAATAGAAATAAAAAACCGAAATCATGTCATTCATTTTTTATTGAGCCGTGTAATATTATTTTATTAAAATTATAACTATAGTCTGCAATCAAATTCAGTTCAAAAGTTCAACTTTTCAGAAATTTTGAACTACTGAGACTTGAGCTTATCAACTTCAGTTCTTAATTAGATCAATTAAACTTCTATATTACTTGTGAATGATAGATGTAAATCCATGATCTTATAATTATATTGTGCTGAAAAGTTATCAATCATCAATCATCGATCCATTCAGTTCATTGTCGTCAATGTTGCAGCTTCACACAAAAAACTATAAAATACAACAATATGGTAATTTTTAAAATATCCGCTGAGGAAGCTCGAGTACCTGTCCAGGGTAATCGAGTACCATTCAGGAAAGTTGTGGTCACATTCAATTTTTTTTTTAAAAAAAATCATGAGATTTAAGTACTATTCTTGAGAAACTCATGTACTTATTCAGAGAATTAAGTTCGATCAGGAAAAGTAAAATATCTATTAAAATAAAATTATGCTTATGCTTTGACCTTTTGTAGGCACACTGATGCCTCACATTGTCTTATAAACCGTATGTAAATGTTTTATTTTGCTCCTGTATCGTAGTGGTTTACGATACTTATCAGCACGTCTTATAGATAATCGGATAGCTTGGCATTCACTTTTGAAATTTTGGTTTCAAGGACTTAAAATTGTTTTTAAAAATTGAACTTTTCAGACTTAGACTCTTAAAGTTTGAAAATCAATTCAAATTAGAGTTTTTTTTAAAAAAATTAGGCTCATAAGGTTCTAAAAATAAATCATCTTTGAAGATTTTGAAATTTAAAAATTTGCTGCAGGGTCTGCAATTCTAATTTATAAGTAGACAGATAGTGGTTCCCTTTCAAGTTCTGATAAATTTCAAAATTAATATAAACTTTAGGGTCATCCCTGTAGTCAAATGCAATGATTTGTAATATGTAAAGAAATTTTAAAACCTGTAAGAGTACCAGTCTGCACTCTCTTGAATTTTGTATGCCTTAGAATATTCATATAGATAGAAATCTTATACATAGTTCCAAAATCTCTTTGTCTAAATTCCATATTAGATTCATAATATAAAGATTGTACAAGCTTTAAAATATATATATATAATTCATTGAGTTATTCAAACATATGAAATTAAACGCCCGCATGGGCTCTAACTAAAATATCAAATATATATATATATATATATATTTAACGGATAGCTTAGGAATGTTGCACGGGATAATGTCAAATGGTATTCATATACTTTATAATTTGAAAAAAATCAAGCAAGACGTGTTATTTATATGACAGTGTTATAAGTCACATTCAACTAGTTGGATCACCCTCCTCGTAAAGTCTGAAGTTGACGAGTTTATTAGTTTGAAATAAATGTCCAAAACATGAAATAAGAATGTGTAAGTCAATATCACATAAGATGATACTTCTCTTTAACATGATTAGGGTCTACATGACTGCATAAAAGGCTTAAACTAACAAACTCAAACACCTTCAATTGTTAAAGCTTTAAATGTTGAAATCCTCTATGATGACAGTATTGACTGGAAATCTCAAATGGATGGGTTAGTTTCAAGCTAATATGCAAAACTAAGTTTTTTAAATCAACACTCGACTTAAAATTAATCACTTTAAAACTTCACCTTCCGTAACAGTTTTTTCAAGAGTGACAATTTTGTGAGCGACTTTAGCACAAAAAAAAATTAAAATAATGTCAGGTCGAGTTTACCATTATATTAACTCTCAAAATAATTTTACACTAGAAAAAAGATGACCTAAGTCTTCTATCAGCTTGGTTTGACCTACAAACTCCACAAAATAATAAATATAACCAGAGTACTTTAACTTGGTGGTTGTTACCGAATGACATCATTATATTACGACAATGACAACAACTCATACCACAACGACTTTTAGTCATTGGAGTTGTTAACAATAAGTGTGTATTTGATTGACACAAAACCTTATGTTAGCTAAGACTGACTTAAATTTTTCTTTCTAGACAAATATTCACGCCGATTTATAAGAGTGTTGAGAATTTTAGGGCAAAGAAAAACAATAATCGACATAAATCTAGAAGCAAATACAAAGATTTAATGAGGTTCGTCAAATTTGTCTACGTCTTCGGAAGCAGAGTGACGATTTTTTTTTTCAATTCAAAAAAAGAGCTACAATTTCTCATTTAGAATTACAATATATCATATATATAGCATTGACATACAATATGTAATTACAAAATTATCCTTGTACTGTACCGCATGTGCATTGCCTCAACACCCCCAACCCACATAACGAAACTCCCCCTATTGGACAGATGGTTTTGCTCCACTCTGCTCGCTAGCTTCGTTCCACCACAACATCGTCTATTATCTGGTATATGAGTCATACCTAACAAAGAGTCTCTTAAAAAATGCAACACATGGTTGCTAAAAAAAATCCTTTAGTCAGGTATGATTGACTATCTTTTATGGCTGAGTAGACAGAGACCACGATGATATGGGATGATAGAATAATGAGATCTTGATCAGGTTCGTTATCATTTATCCCACAATCCGCTTTAAACTTAAAATGATAAATTTACAATTTAAAATGTACATCTGTTGGTACTGTATAGCTGATTATTTAACGTTAAATAAATAGCAAGTTTTCTATTATTATCAGGAGGGATAATTGAGTACAAGACTTATGCTTATAAGAAATATGGAACCCCTGATCAAAGAAGTCCTAACGAAAGTGAGCGCTTATTCAATCAGGAAATAAGATGCAAATTGGGGCCCATTGACATACACTAGGAGTACGAGTGTTTTGATTGGCTTACCGTACCTATTCCTAAATATGGCCAAAGTATATAATAATTTTCCCACGGAAGGAGTAGAAAGATCTGTGTAGTGTCTCGTGTACAATCTTATCTTAAAATTCTCTCAGCAAAAACACAAACGAAAACAGAAATTCCGGAATGGTTGAAAGTTTCGGAGCCCACAAACGCCAAATCCAATCAATATAGAAATTATGAATCAAAATTGGTTTATTTAATTAAAATCCTCAGAAGTCAAAATCATGTATAGAAGAAGTGTCATGCTGCCGCTCTCATGCCGGTAGATAATCAGAAGTCAAGCAGATCTCGGCACACAATTTTTTAAGCAGGCCCTACCAACTCCTTGATCTTCAATATTTTGGATCGAAACAACTCCCCTCTACGAATTTTAAATGAATTCTTTTAGCAGAAATTATTCAAAAGCAGTTAAAGCCGAATCAAATCAGGCTTTAATAAACTGTACAATAAAGAAGACTGCATCCATCGCGCAAAATTAATAGCATTTCCTTTTCATCGGCGACTCCTTGGTTGATTCGTTGAGTCAAAGGTTTAGTTCGTCACGGTCGTTAAAGGAGCCGCGTTTCTGTAAAAATGGCGCCGGTAGAGAGAAGAGGGAGATCAAAGATGAGTTTTTGATGAGAGTAAGGGCCGATCTCATTCCTGGCTTTTGAGCTCTGGAGTTGAAGAATAATGGCTTCGTCAAGGTACAAGGAAGGAAACGATTATTCTTCAGTTTGAGTCCCAAAACAGAAATATGGTGTTGGGGGGATTCGATTTCAGGAGCTTCGCCATCTTCTGATGCGGTTTTGACAATAAAGAATGGTGGAGTATTGCTCCAAGGTGATTATCTCATTCTTCTATTTTTGCTGTAATTTGGTGTTCTGATCATTTACAGGGCTGTGTTTTTGCTGTAGAAATTTGAAATTTTATTTTTTTTATTCAGTTTATGATGCTCCTGTGCTATATATTTTTTCCTATTGTGGAATCTCATCTCCTACACATTGGCTTCTTAATCAGCTGTTCTTTTCATACTTGGCAATACACGGTCACATTAAACCCTAAGCTTTCCAATAAACCATAAAAAAAGTCATTTTTAGGGGCGGTTTTTCATCTTATAATAGGCAGAATTTTGGGGACATACATTTCACTCTTTCCCTCTCATGGATTTAAATCTCTTCAACTTTATTTGGTTGAATTTCTTGACTTATTCTACCCTTTCCGCTCTATTCACATTGTGGTTTCTTCCCAAACAGCTTTTTTCTCTTCCATTTTTGGCATACCTAAGCTAAATTTATCCCTAGGGTTCTCTCTTCACCCCTCCAAAAAGTCATTTTTATTTTCGGAGAAAATTAAAGAAGACTGAGTATAACTAACTGTGTCTTTAACCTACTTGCAGGGTTCGCTTGGAACAAAACCTCAGATGAGATTTCCATTTTTGCAGAGGACTGTTATTTTGACATTGGTGATGATCAGCAGTTTTTATATCTGCTTGTTCTGCTTGAATCAACAGAGGTTCAGAATAGGTCCCAATGTGGTAACGGTCGATGTCGGGGAAGAAGCTTATAATCATCACAATATTGCTACCTCCGAACCTCCTCGTCTTCACTACCCTAAGCCTAGAACATATACAAGGTAACTATGCTGCTGATGCTGTTTTTATGTTTAACTTTGGGGATGTTTGGCTGCAAACATGATTTAACTTGAATAGGATTTAGTAAATCTTGCTCTGGATTTATCAAATTGGTCGAACTACTGGATTTAGTAAATCCGATTTATGGGTGAAACGAATATAAACTTGAATTTACCCGTCGGTAGATTCAACATTCCTACATTTAGCTATTTGGTTAGAAACACAAGTCCATTGCAAATCCTATTAGAAAGGCGCTACCACATAGGCCTTTAGTTTAAGGTGCTATTTGGTTTTTTTCTGTATGATTTAAGTGAAATTTAGCATAAATTATGCCAAATGTTTATTTGTGTGTGCGCGCGCGCTATTAATTTAATCTTAATGATTAATATTGTTAATTTCTAATCTTGATTAATATTATTTTTCTTTTTTCACCTAATTTATCAACATATAAGTTATTATTTAATTAGCTTAATAAATCACTAATTTATCATTACTTGAGTTATTTAATTAGCTTAATTAAAATTTAATTAATCTAATTAAGGTTGATATTAGTGAAGTAAATATAATAAGATTTCCCACTCACTTGAATCCTTAAATTTTGAAACAATAGCCAAACAATTTTCAGGATTGAACCCAAGTAAGATTTAATGAACCCAATGGACAAGATTTGCTAAATCCTACTTGTAGTCCTCTTAACAATAGTTATAAAAAATAACTTTCAAGTTTTAACCCCTCAATGTTCGCCAAATCTATTTTTTTAGGATTCACAAAAACCTATTTGAAATAAATACATTTGTGTTAATTTCCTTGATTCAAATGACAGAAATGAGTGTGCACACACCCCAGTTCGATTCTTCGCAATTATATCAATGCAAAGGTCTGGCAGTGGATGGTTTGAAACTTTACTAAATAGTCACACTAATATCAGCTCAAATGGTGAGATATTTTTGGTCAAAGAAAGGAGAAGAAATGTGTCTACTATCATGGAGACATTAGATAAAGTTTATAATTTGGATTGGTACAGTAGTGCTTCTAAAAATGAATGCACGGGCGCAGTTGGCTTGAAATGGATGCTTAATCAGGTATAATCTTAAATGCTTCCTATAGTTTCTTCGTTTTTCTTTACACAAACTCTTTTTAAAGAAAGAGAAATTTATCAACACACAATTCTTATGTATTTACATGTCTCAAACCTAAACTTTCATATTTACATACATTGGTGTTTTAAAACTATGCATAAAAAATATATATTTCACTTTTAAAAAGTGGTAATAATGCTACTTTTGATATGATATTAGATATTTGAGTGCTATATGTGTAAATATGAAAGTTTAGGTGTGAGATATGTACATGCATTAGAATTTTGTGCCATGTATGCAAATGCCCCTCAAATGTCTTTATGATATGTTTTGTTGCCATTGTATTTGCTTTAAAATGAGTGCAATGTAAATTTTGATTGATTAGTCATATATTGTACTCATATTAAATAAAATATGATTACCATAAAGCTTGTTATTACTAAATTTAGGCAAATATATCCTTACTTAAATTTTCTATTCTTTTTAAACTTGCAATAGTAATTTTTCTACTTCAGTTTACAGTAGCTAGGGTTCTAGTTTCTTATGAATGGGGTCATCATTCGCTATGCAGTTCTTAAATTTTATTTATTTTTTATGAAAAATAACTCCTGTTTTGTTGGTTTGGAGGTTGGTTGATGAATCATTTGTTCCACTTAGAGTTCCATTATGATTTGAAAATTTTGTGTTATGGTGTCATTTATAGAAGAATTGTATTTGAATTTTGTGTAGTGTTTCACTTAACCAAAATGAATGCTATCTGGCAATAACATTCAAATCATTTATTGTGCTTCCTAATTAGCTTTGCAAGGTAATGCAAGGGTTGAGTTTATACTAGATATGTGGGTTGGTTGAAGTAGTGACATTGCAACCAAATAAATATTTCTTATTGGCCTGAAAGTTTAGTTTATAATTTATCCTACTTTTTAAATAATGATAGTTGTGAAAAGGCTTATTTTGTTTTTTTGATTAATGACGAGGCTAAAAAAATAGACAGGTTGACCGTACTATTATTGAACAAATTCAAATGCATGAAATTTTCTACTTTATAGATCCACACTCAATATGGTAAGAGTGAATGGGATAAGTTGTACATGACTTTTACATTTTTGTTGGGTAATTGATAACTGTAGGTCTGAACGTTCATCGGCCGGTAAGTGTTTTGTTGAATTTGACAAAATGGTTGGATGTGTTGTTGTGATAGATGTTGAGGTTATTGAGAGTAGACTTGTTGAGTAGAGTTGGGTATAGGTGGTTATGGAAGAATAGGAACATTTGGTGAAGTTGTATAAGAGTTAGGGTGGAAGGGAATAAATGTATTGTCTTATGAAAGATTATATCAATCAAAGTGTGTAGCCTTTCAAGGGTATTTTAACGCCAATAATCTTTCAAATTTTGAGAATATCCTAGGAAAATGAATCTCATTGTATGAGGAGAGTTTTTCGTGCAAGTGGAAGGTATGATTGGGGCAAAGAATTGGCAAGCTATCATGATAACAACGCAATATAACTGACAAGAAACTTTTAAGTGAAACATTAATGTCTTTATAATATCAAGAAGTTGATGGGGTTTTTGTTGATTGACATCATTCTGCTAATATGCATATAGGGAAAAAGGTTGATGTAAAATATCATCGGTAGAGTATAATGTGTAAAACTAAAAATGTATAAATTTTATTGCACTAACAATGCCAAAATTTTTTATTGATATGAAAAGGTGTACTTGTGTTTCTTGATTAAAATTTTGAAGACCTCTGAATAACATTTAAGCAAGTAAACCTAAGTAATTCCATGAAAACTCATTGAATATAAAAAATAGTATAATCCTAGGTAACAATAGGGTTAGGACCTCAAATATTCGAGTGAATTAACTCAAAATAAAGAGGATAACTAGTGGTAGAAAGTGAAGAAGATACATGTTGGTGCTTACATAACTCACATGCATGACAATCAATTTTGGATAGAGAAAATCCTGAAATATATTGGAAGAAGGAAGACTTAATGAACAAGCTGCATACTCAAGTCAGTTGGCAGACATCTACTTGCTAGTTTGTAAGTCCCCTCTAGCCTGTGGTTTGATTCCCCCCGAGTGTAGGGTGTGGTACTTGAATTCTTAGGCGCATGAGGGTGTCGGCCGTAATTTTGGGAATATGCAATGGATGATTTTTATAAAAAATATAAAAATAATTTTAATATAAATATGATTTTTGAAAGTAACATTTTAATTTAAAAATAGATGAGACCAAACGAGTCTCACATATTAAATAATTTAGACGGTTGAATACGATACCACAAGTAATACACTATCCTGAAGAACAAGTATACCACTTAACAGTAGGCTCAACCACCTAAAATAAGAAGTTTGTGACATTCGTTGGTCTGCAAAAACTTTTATAAATGACCGGCAAGTTCCCCTACCTAATATAATGATTAGATAAGGTTTATTTTACGTGGGTTCCAAGTTTTCTATAGAGGCAAACCCCTATAGTTAATTACATCATAAATGACTGGGGTCACTTAAAAAGACCATCGATTAAGATCAGTGATTTTACCTTCCAGTTTCAAAGTTTAGGTTTTCAAGATTGGACACAGGAAAATCAAACGAGAGTGGCTCAAATAAGAACACTTATTTTAATGAATCTGAATGAGCGAAGAGTAGGGGATATCACAGATCCAGGGAGAACCCCGGTAACCTCCCAACTATCCTATTGTTTGGCTTTATGTCTTTGAAATGATGTTATTCAATGTTTAATCTTGCAATTTCTTTTTATAATTTAGGATTACATTCGCACGATATCTGATCGTGCAAATAACCTAGAAAGATAGAAGGGTTTACACCGTACCGGACGGTAACCTCAAAATTCTTAAAGTGTTAGGACTTATAATTGCACAACAGGGTTGTGCAAAAGCCTAAAGATAATGTGAGGATTTATATTGCGCTAAGCAAACTACCTCGAAGTCCTATGAGTTGTTATTTAAACTAAGAAAAATGTTTAGTTATCTTAGACTTATTGTACTTTTGTGGATCGTCATCCCTCCGTCCGCTACATCCTGGTTGTGCTGCCCACGAAGAGTTGCTCCATGTCCCCGTCGCAACACCTTCAGATTTGATGTTAATTTTAAAGGTACATGTAATTGTTTAGTTAACGCTCTGCTGTCGGGTACTTCCTATAAAATCAATTATTGGCCTCCTATTCTAAGGTATAGTGTGTAAAAGTAGCAGTAGCAGGTAGAAGTATAATAATAAAATTTTAAGAAATGAACTAGCATGAATTGCATCAACAAAAGAAATACCACTTAGAAAACTCAAGAAAGAGCGGCAAGTAACTCATGACGAAAGAAAACTCAAGAAAATTGGCAAATGACTTACGACGGAAATCTCGAAGTAAAAATAACAAATGGTTAACTCAAAGAAAGCCACCGAAAACACGGGAAGATTCCATAAAAAGACCACAAGTGCTTTACCAAACGTTCCAATAAAATCACACGAAAAATTTGAAGAAAGAAAATCGCAAGCACTCGGGTCGGGGCTAAGCTCAGATACTACATATTTGTACTCGAGGGATTTCGGAGGCTACTATCGGTCACCCAGATGTATAGAGTCCGCCACTCAACTAGAAGGGTGTCCCACTAAACCTAACTTATGAGGGTACTCCTTAGCCAGTACTGGTAATCGACAAGTGGACAACCAAGTTACAATATATTTAAATTTATATTTTAGCATGCATATGGAGTTTAGAAAAAACTTACGATAAGGTTCCAAGAAATATCCTTCGGAGAGTTCTCGAGAAGAAATGTGTTGATATGACTTATATTCAAGTCATTAAAGATATGTATACTAGAGCTATTACTTGTGTTCAAACTGAAGGAGGATTGACAAAATATTTTCCTATTTCTGTTGGATTACATCAGGGATCGGCTTTAAGCCCATATTTTTTTGCTTTAGTTATGGATGGTCTTACTGAACATCTATAGGAGGATGTACCTTGGTGTATGCTTTTTGCTGATGATATTCTTCTCGTGGATAAAACAAGAGAAAAAGCCCAGGAAAAACTTCAATAATGGAGGTCTACATTGGAGTCTAAAGGCCTTCGTTTAAGTAGAACTAAAACTGAATACATGGAATGTAATTTTAGTAGTAATAGCTCTAGTTACAGAAGTGTGACTTTGGGTGATCAAATTATTAAAAGGTGTGAATGATTTAGGTATATTGGGTCCGTTGTCCAAAGCGATGGTGATATAGATGGGGATGTTAATGGTAGAATTCAAGTTGGTTGGTTGAAGTGGAGGGATGTTTCGGGCCTTTTGTGTGATAGAAAAGTACCGCTAAGACTGAAAGGAAAATTTTACAAGACGATGGTGAGACCTGCAGTATTCTATGGCGCTGAATGTTGACCTTTAAAAGAAAAGCATAATAATAAGTTAAGTGTTGCCGAGAAGAGAATGATTATGTGGATGAGTGGTTTTACACTTAGAGACAAAATGCAGAATGAATATATTCGTGATAGGGTTGGTGTAGCTCCTGTGACAGACAAAATTAGAGAAAGTCGTCTTAGATGGTTTGGTCATATTAAACGTCGACCATTAAATGAACCGATTAGAAGAAAAGATGTTTTAGATTCGACTTGTGTTAAGAAAGGCAAAGGTAGACCTAGGAAGACTTGGGCTTATTGTATTAAAAATGATCTTAATTTATTAGAACTAAATGAAAATATGACACTAAATAGGACGCAATGGAGAAAAAAAGATTCATGTAGCAGACCCCACGTAGTGGGATTAAGGCTTTGTTGTTGTTGTTGTTGATGCATATGGAGTTTAGGCATACAAAATGAAGTTATATCAATTTTGCAGTAAAAAAATATTTTTTAATAGATATTGTATTTGCTCTTATCATGTTCTATTCTTATCAGTTTTTTTTTTTAAATTACGATTGTCCACGAGTCGATTACGCCGTCGGGCGTAGGACCACCAACAACCTAAGAAGGTACGGGTTCTCCGCTAGTCTTGTGTCGGTGAATGATACCGTCATCCTACAGTTTATCAAATCTCAGGATTGGGTCCTGATGTCGTAGGATAGAATATCACTCTATTCTACCACCGGCGCGGCTTTGTCATCATCACCCTAAACAAAAAAAAAAAAAAGCAAAACTGACTTACTTGCGATGGTTTCATATATAACAAAATGCTATATATGGGTACTTATGTGTCAGACATAAATACCGAAAACCAAACCAAGAAGCAAGGAAAAAAAAATAAAAATGGGGATGAGAGAGAGTTGGAACTGATTCACCCAAAAAATCGAAAAGACAAAGAGTGAATCAACCCTCAAGACTTATGACGAAAAGACCTGAAAAAGACTTGAAAATGAGGGCCCAAGGTCTTTGAATCAATCCAAGAAGGATATCATTTTCTCAATTTTCATAAATGGATCAACCCAAGAAAGGTATCCCTTCCAATTCTTGTTTCGAACAGATCGAAACGGGTCTGAATTAATGTGACAATTGTATACACGACTCCACTATCACTTACATAATCACACACCTAAGCCTGTGGCATTTATGTTATCTGAATTTTACTCTTTTCGAATTACAATTTCATAAGTTTTCAAATCCTTTCATGGATTCAATTCATACCAATTTCATACTTTCCCAAAATGAAGTTTTAAGAACCATTCAAAATTTTCCAATTGAATCAAATGAATATAATCCACAAATGACATCCTATGAATTCCTAAAATCT
>NEWO01000126.1:211644-255935 GCA_003013225.1 Phalaenopsis aphrodite | reverse complement strand
AACCCAACAAGAGAGGCAAACAAAAATACAATTTGGATAAATCGAGTCTAGCAAGAAGACCAAAACAAAGAGCCATAACAGGTAGACCGAAACCAACAAAGAGACAAGACAAAAAACCATGACAGGCAAACCGAGCCTAGCATAAGGACAAAACAAAACACAATTTCAACTCAACTAAACCCAGCAAAAGAGAGCCAAAAACATAATATAATTTCACAAAACTGAGCCTAATTAAGCCAAACCGAACCCAGTATAAGGGAAATCCCAATTAGATACTCTCCGGTAGAAGCAGCCAAGGAAACCACCAACCCAAACCAACTACTTCCAATTCACGGGTAAGGACAACCAAAGAGGAAAAGTTGCCAGCCAATAATACAAAAGGAGTCATGGGAGAGGGCTCATGGCCAGGGGCAGTAAGGAGAAAGCCAAGCCCAAATTCAACACAAATGAGTCACAGCACAAACCCCAAGCCAAAAGCTCAAAACCTTAAAATAAAATCGAGCTTAGCGGCTTATACATTTCAAACCGAGAAAACAACAGCAAGGGCCAAAGCCAAACCACCAAAATCATCCCCAAAAGGCTAAGAAAAAGAATTTTTTTTTAAAATTTAATGTATTATGAATAGAGAAGGCAATAAAGAAACAACAAAACATGGCCTTAAAGCAAAGCTTTCAAAGCTCCCAAAATTAAATTAAAAAAAATCAGCAGCATATACTTCGAACAGGGGCAACCATGGGAAGTTAAAACCGAGACCTATAAGTGACCAAAACCAAACAGCCATACAACTAAACCGAGCCCACCAAAGGGGCCAAAACAGGCCACCAAAAAAAATCAAATCCCGCAAAGCCTTAAAACCCACAATTGGCACTCAACATATAATTCGAACAAGGACAGGTAACAGGAAACAGAGAAACACAAGTGAGTACCTAAAGCCAACATCCCAAAGCATAAAAACGAATTCCAACATATATTTGAACAGGGGTAACGATAATGGAAAGCTTAAGAATCAAGTCCCAAACCAATATTTCATTTAGCATGTATTTCAAATAAGTAAATATCATCATAGAGCAGATCTGAGACCTCCAAATAGGCTCTTAATAAATTTGAAAAAAAAAATAAATCTTCATCCAACATGCATTTCGAGCAGAAAAAGGCAGTCACATGGATTATGTTCCAGCTCATTAATCCTATAACCATTCTCATTCTTAATGTTAAGCTCAAATAAATCTTAAAGTAGCCTTAATTTCCCAATTCCAGGTGCATTAGAAAGAACATGCATTCAAGAGTAATTCTAAGTGACAGAGATTAGAAAGATTACTTATATTGCCAGGCAAGAAATCATCAGAACAAAATTGCCAACATATATACTTATAAATTATGAACATATCAAAACCAAGGCATGAGAATAGGGTAACCAAATATCTCCATTGAATGCTTGCAGAAAGAAAGAGGAAGAGGAATACCTGATTTAAAGCAAAACTTTAGAATAAATTTAAGAAAAATGCTTCCTGTAGAATTTTTTTTTTTCTCAAAACCTTCGAGAAAGCAACAACCCACGAACGCTCCAACACACAAAAACCTAGCCGACGAGAAGGAATTTCGGCAGAGCCTTCTCCTAAAAGCCTCGAACAACAACTAGTGGAAACCTCAACATTTCTTTCTCTCAGAAAATTTTCAACAACCCAAGAAAGTGCCCTAAGAAGCCCTTTTGTAGGCAGAATGAGAGGGGGACAACCACCTACCACGATTTCGTGGTCGAATAAAAAAACGGGGAAGGAATCGTAACAATAAAGAAGGAGAAAGTAAAGCCTCGAGAAGAAGAAGGGTCGGCCAGCTCATCCCCTGCGATTGGAGAGCCGAGAGGTCGAGCGGCCACGCGAGGAAGGAGAAGGGTCGAGAGAAGGGGGAGATCGCCGCATGGATGAGTCACGGGATTTAGGGCACGAGAGGGGGCGAGCCGAGCTGCGGGATCGAGTGGGGACTAAGTGTGCGGGAAAGCGGGTAAATAGGGTTTAGGATTATAAACCTTATTATAATTAATAATATAAATATAAAAATATTTAATATTTCAAAAATAAAAATTTGATTTGTTCTTTTTTTATTCGTGCATCACAATATAATAAAATGGATGCCATTTTTAAGTAATTCTGACGTTCCAGACGCGTTGACATGGTCTGTTTCGTCGTCGGATTTTGTTTTGACGAATTCATCGATTTGTGTGCAATTTGCTCGTGTGCGGAATTATGGTAATATGAGTGTCTTTCCTAGCTAAAATTGATGTCTCGGAAGCGTTGCCGCAGTACATTTTGTCGTCGGAGGTCGTCTGGAGAAGTTCGTATTTTCACCTATCTTTTAAGCTCAATTTTAATCCGATCTTGTGCAACTTAGTGAATTCTGTGCATTTTGTGTGTGTGTGTGATGATAAAGTCCTGAAGAGGTTTTCCTAGGGCTTGAGATTCTATTGGGAACTTCTTCCTGAGTTTCCACATGATTGTCCTTAACCACTCAACCATACGACGATGGTTTTGAGATCATCAATGCGAGACATCACAAGAGAAATAGAAGGTGGCTGAAATTTATAAGGGGATGAATTCCAATACTGGTCCTCTAAGATAGTCGATAGAATCCCTAGAGCTAGATCCTAGGATCCTAAGGAAAAGAGTAATGACCTCAAAATGAGGTCAACAGAGGGATGGTCGGGGCTCGTATAATAGCCTCCGACCATTCCTTAAAAAAAAAGGATGACTTAGTCAACAATGCTGGCAAAAAATAATAATAGTGCAGTAGATGGCAGAAGGAACATTTATAATGAGTAGTAAACTCCTCNCTGGCAAGAAGTCATCAGAACAAAATTGCCAACATATATTCTTATAAATTATGAACATATCAAAATCAAGGCATGAGATTAGGGTAGCCAAATATCTCCTTTGAATGCTTGCAGAAAGAAAGAGGAAGAGGAATACCTTTTAATGCAGATTTAAAGCAAAACTTTAGAATAAATTTAAGAAAAATGTTTCTTGTAGAATTTTTTTTTCCCAAAACCTTCGAGAAAGCAACGACCCATGAACACTCCAACACACAAAAATCTAGCCGACGAGAAGGAATTTTGGCAGAGCTTCTCCTAAAAGCCTCGAACAGCAACTAGCGGAAACCTCAGCCTTTCTTTCTCTCAGAAAATTTTCAACAACCCAAGAAAGTGCCCTAAGAAGCCCTTTTGTAGGCAGAAATGAGAGGGGGACAACCACCTACCACGATTTCGTGGTCGAATAAAATAACGAGGAATGAATCGTCACAATAAAGAAGGAGAAAGTAAAGCCTCGAGAAGAAGAACGGTCGGCCAGCTCATCCCCTGCGATTGGAGAGCCGAGAGCTCGAGCGGCCACACGAGGAAGGATGAGTCACGGGATTTAGGGAACGAGAGGGGGCGAGCCGAGCTGCGGGATCGAGTGGGGACTAAGTGTGCGGGAAAGCGGGTAAATAGGGTTTAGGATTATAAACCTTATTATAATTAATAATATAAATATAAAAATATTTAATATTTCAAAAATAAAAATTTGATTTGTTCTTTTTTTATTCGTGCATCACAATATAATAAAATGAATGTCATTTTTAAGTAATTCTGACGTTCCAGACGCGTTGACATGGTCTGTTTCGTCGTCGGATTTTGTTTTGACGAATTCATCGATTTGTGTGCAATTTGCTCGTGTGCGAAATTATGGTAATATGAGTCTTTCCTAGCTAAAATTGATGTCTCGGAAGCGTTGCCGCAGTACATTTTGTCGTCGGAGGTCGTCTGGAGAAGTTCGTATTTTCACCTATCTTTTAAGCTCAATTTTAATCTGATCTTGTGCAACTTAGTGAATTCTGTGCATTTTGTGTGTGTGTGTGTGATGATAAAGTCCTGAAGAGGTTTTCCTAGGGCTTGAGATTCTATTGGGAACTTCTTCCTGAGTTTCCACATGATTGTCCTTAACCACTCAACCATACGACGATGGTTTTGAGATCATCAATGCGAGACATCACAAGAGAAATAGAAGGTGGCTGAAATTTATAAGGGGATGAATTCCAATACTGGTCCTCTAAGATAGTCAATAGAATCCCTAGAGCTAGATCCTAGGATCCTAAGGAAAAGAGTAATGACCTCAAAATGAGGTCAACAGAGGGATGGTCGGGGCTCGTATAATAGCCTCCGACCATTCCTTAAAAAAAAAAAGGATGACTTAGTCAACAATGCTGGCGAAAAGTAATAATAGTGCAGTAGATGGCAGAAGGAACATTTATAATGAGTAGTAAACTCCTCCAACTTCAACACCTTCAGCAGTCATTTTCTTTGAGCTATTATTCTAAAAGACAATACGGTGAACAAAATGTTACAAACCTATAATGAATTTTTTAGGCGCTGAATATATATTAAGTTGACAAAAAACTATGGGACATGTAAAACATTTGAAAGAGATAAAGTTTTAAAATGATACACAATGCCTTTTCTAGAGATGAGAAAGTGAGACTCATTGGTTACAATAATAAGAGGAAGGGAGGACATGTGAAGAGATGATATAAGTTCATATTTACTCCAATCTAAAACCCGGGATTTAGTGGCAGAGAGAATTGCAGTAGATCAAGAGGAAGAGACAACATAACACTCTAAAAGAGATGTGTCCACGTAGTAAAGTCTTCTCCAGAGAAAATAACTCGGAAGTTGAGCAACATAAGGAGTAGGTAGGGTTAGGTATGCTGAGTAATGGAGGAAAATATATTCTGACCATGACTATAATCTGCTGCTAGAATGTTTACTACAACCATAATACTCTAGACCACTTCTAGAGGCAATAAAATGATGAAGTTTGTTGTGAGAAATGACAAAAGAGATAAAGGGAAGTCAGATTAGAATGTTGCTTTTATTCATAATGATAATTAAATTTGCAAAATTGGAGTTTTTGAAAGAAAAAAAAATACAACTTCTTGTATCCTAAACAAGCAAATAAGCCCAAGAAATGAACGCATGCAAAACATACAAACATTAGTGAAACTCATTTCATGAAACACACTTCTCAAAATCAACTCCAACCACTTCGAAAGACTTATATCGAAATAAAATACCCTTAATTTTGTTATAATTTTTCTTCCCTTTTATTTCATTATATTAACTTGTATATTGTAGGGCCTTATGCATAATCCTGAGTACATCGTTGATTACTTCAAAAGAAAAGGTGTTTCTTCTATATTCCTATTCCGAAGAAATCTTCTCCGTCGACTGGTTTCGTTGCTTGCAAACTCTCATGATCGTGATGCTAAGCAACTGAATGGGACTCACAAGGCTCATGTACACTCGAGACACGAGGTCTGGGTTCTTGCATCCTGATTCATAATTAGGTCCAATTTGATATAACTATTTATAAACTACCCCTTTGCCAATTGGTGTGCATATATGTAAAAAACGTTTATACTCAAAATTTGAACCTTTGATTTTTCTTCTTCATGATGAAATGCAGGCTGAAGTTCTGGCAAGATTCAAACCTTTGATTGATGTGAAAAACTTAATCCCTGATATTAACGAAACTGTAAAATGGAGTACAAATATTCTTCAATACTTCAAAGGCACCCGCCACATCGTCCTATACTATGAGGATCTTGTTCGCAACCAAAGCGTAAGTATGCCATGCCCCTTCTGATTTTTTTAGGAGTATTTACATGCATGCTACCCAATTCCTATGTATTTACATATCTAACACCTATAGTTTACTGCTTTAACATTAATACCACCCAAATCTTTCATATCACATCAAAAATATGAATTTTTAAACTCTTAAAAAGAGAAATGCATCTTTTCATGCATAGGTAAAGTGGCATGTATGCAAAAATTAAACTTTAGATGTTAGATATGTAAACACATTGGAATTGAGTGTTATGCATGTAAGCCTTCCTTCCTTTTATCAATTTTTCCTACTTTGTTTTATGGCAAACAATCTAATTTTACAGAAATTGATGGATGTTCTTGACTTCCTAAGAATTCCGCATGAAAAACTTACAAGTAGGCATGTAAAAATCCACACGAAGCTATTGTCAGATCATATTGAGAACTGGGATGCAGTCTCTCAAGCCTTGAAGGGGACAGACTATGAAAGTTTTCTCCACTCTGACTACCAAAGAAAGTAGAAGATCTCATCGCCTATTTTTTATTTTTATTTTTTTTTTGTGGATTTTTATATATATCCCTCTCTTTTTTTGTGTTTTTATATCTCCAGGGTCTACTTTTCTTTGTCTATATATATCTCTTTTTCTCTGTGTGTGAAGGTGTATTTTTCTTTTTTTAGGTTTTACCGCGGGGGTTTTTTTTCTGTGATATAAAAGATTTGGGTGTTGTAAATATAAAAAGTAAAATTCCGGTGTTGGATATGTAAATTCATAAAAATTGAGAGCTGTATGTATACAAATGCACCTTTTTTATGGACACCAACAGCTTCATGAGATCATTTTTTCCTAATTCCGAAATTTTGATGGCGTCGCAAAGAGTTTGCCTATCAACAGCTCTTTTGGAAGTTTCTTAAGATTTTCCTTTACATGCATAGTTGTAAGACTTTGCATTTTGATTATTTACTTCTAGCACAATCAGCTATAAAGTTTTTCTCTTTAGTTGCTTCTAGTATTTCTGTGCAATGTGTTTGTTTGGTGAATCTAAAATTGATTTCATGGCTATTGCTAAAGCCTAAAAGATTGTTGTTGTTTAATTTACTCCTTTTATTATTCTAAAATGTAATATTGTTTATTCAAATCACCATAAAAAAGGTTGAAATTTCTTATAACAATGTTCATGCTTCATGTCTACATTTCATGAGATTTGATATTTGACATTTGATATTTAAGTTATATGATTAATGGGGGGGAGAAG
Organism: Phalaenopsis aphrodite; assembly: GCA_003013225.1. Taxonomy (NCBI): domain Eukaryota; kingdom Viridiplantae; phylum Streptophyta; class Magnoliopsida; order Asparagales; family Orchidaceae; genus Phalaenopsis; species Phalaenopsis aphrodite. Next base: position 249,046 of record NEWO01000126.1, on the reverse strand, counting down.
AAGATATGATAATGATGATACAGGTATGATGCAATACATATCTATTTTAATTGATAGAACTTTGTTATATTTCTTATGAAATTTCTTTATTTTCTTGTTCATTAAATGAAGCTAGAGGTGGAAGAACGCATCAGATCTCGAAGAAGAACACCAATCAAGGCTTCCACAATCTCTTGAAGGTCACCAGTAAGGTTTCACAATGTGAAGATAAGCAATTCATGCAATTTAAATATTCTTCATTTATCCTTCATATTGATTTTGTAATTTATGAATGTGTAGGTTTATGTTTCTTTCATATGTATGTATGTATGAGTTGAAATATTTTGATCCAATTTTAATTATAATGAGTGTTTTAGTTATTGAATTTATTTTAAGATTGTGGATTATATGAGAAGAAGGATTCATGTATAATTCTATGACACCAAGGTGTTATCAAACTTTGGGTTTTAGATATGTAAATAAAGAGAGTTTGGGTTTTAGATATGTAAATAAATAAAAATTGTTTGATATGTCCCCCCCTTCACGTCTTAAATCAACAGCTTTGGGTAGACCAAGTACAGCATTTAGCTACCGGCATTTAAAGTATCTGTCACGTCTTAGAAAGCTTCCTGAGCTGGTTACTAGAAACCTGGAGATGAACATTCCACATCATTTATTACGTTCTGAGTTCTAGAAAAGCAGTACTTTGACTAACAAAATTCTTTTTTTCAATTCAATGCCTGCACGTCCCAGATGTTAACTGTTTATTCAAAGTTTTCTATTTTGTAAAATTCTTGTACTTCAGCGTTGCGTTTCAGCAACAAAACCTTGTGGAAATTTGTATAGAACTCTTAATTGTTTTGCTTATGTTGTGAAAAGGACATTAAATTTTTTTTTTTGGTCAAAAACCTTTTAAAAATCCAATTTTTATATAAAAATTACCAAAAAAGAAAAAAGGAAAAGAAAAGATTAGTTATAGTTTCACAATTGTTTTGATCTTGCTTCCCCAAAATTTGGAATATTTGGCTTCTGCTTAAGCATTTTAGAAATCCCATTAAGCCTTTATTTTTTGGTGAATCTCGGTAGTATTTTTTTAATTACTTCTTTACTCTTCCTGTGTTGTGGAGCCTAATTTTTATTGTATTTTTTTCTTAATGAAGAGTGATGCCTGCCACTAAAAGAAAAAAAAAAACCCTAATGTATATCTATCATAAAATGAGCAATTATAAAGCTACATAAATTTCTCTCTTTTTATGCATATAATAAAAATATGTCAGGCTGAATCTCTTAGAGGGACGACCTAGCCTAGATGGCCAACCCAGACTGAACGACCCAGCCTTGGCGAACAACCCAACTTGGACGACCCAACCTGGATGATCGACCTAGCCTTAATTATTGATTAAGTTCAGTCGACTGAGCTGACTATGCCAACCTGAAGCCAATTAAGCTTAGCCGACTGAGCTAGAAATCAGCCAAACGACAAGCTCATACATGTAAAATATCAGAAATATCTCAATGCAGATCTTTTTAAAGCAATAATTTAGAATTTAACATCCTAAAATGAACTTTGAGTGGATCATGCCATCAAAAAGAGGAGCAACATAAGGAGAAGAAACAGGGAGTAAGTTCGATCTATCCCACTCCAATTCGACCAAGCCAGGTCCCAATTGACCTAGCATGGATGACTCAACTTGGACGACCGACCCAAATTGGACGTCTTAGCCTAGACTACCAACCCGGCCTGGATGACTGACCTAGTTTAGCTGACTGAGCTGACCCTACAACCCCTCCCCCAACCCACAAAAGTAAAAAAAAATCCATTAATGACACTCTAAGGAAAATCTCTCATTACCCTCCTATTTTTTCATTAAGTATTTAAAGTTAATATACATATAAAGATTTTGCCACAAATATTCGTGGAATTTTTCACTCACAAGCATGTTTCCAAAAAAGTAAGACGGCGGCGGTCTACACTTTTTGGACTATTCTCGACTGTCCATCATACATCGCTCATGCATCATAAAAACCCATTTCTCATGTCTCAAAATGCTATTGTGCTAAGATTCTCTACTCTTTAGCGACAAGATTCATGGTGGGTAGCATACAAATCACTCTAGCATTGAGTCTAGATAGTTACTCGTGCAAAGGCTGTGACAAAATTTGCTTAATATGTCTAGCGTATGGTGCGGACTGTCCAAGGTGATGACCTAATCGGGCTACTAAGACATGGATGGTGTAAGACTTGAGTTAGACGGCTACTAAGACATGGATGGTGTAAGACTTGAGTTAGACGATAACATCTCAAACTCAATGCATCAGCTTTTCAACCCCATTTTGTCACTCGGCTTTAGAACATCTTCCAAAATTACTTCTCATTCTTTCTTAAACAAAATTTTGACTTGTATTTGGAGAGACAAACAATGTCAATTTAATTTTTATAATTTTCCTTTTTCTTTTCACAGTTGACTTTTAAAAGATAATCAAGAAAATTAAATTATATATAATAAAAGTATGTCAGACTGAATCTTTTAGAGGACGACTCAGCCTGGAGCCCTGCCCCAACATGAATGACCCAATTTGGACAACTCAGCCTTGACAACTAATCCAACCTGGACGACTGACCCAGAGCAATGATCGACCCAGCTTGGATGACCCGACCTGAACAACCGACCCAGCCTAGACGACCAAACTAACCTGGATGATCGACCCAGTTCAGCTGACTGAGCTGACCCGCTGACCAGAAGTCAATTAAGCCTAGTCGACCAAGTCAGAAAGTGACTAAATGACAAGCTTGTATATGTAAAATATCAGAAATATCCCAATAGAGATCAAAGTAGAGATAAAAATATAATATGATCATTATGTACGACGTCCCCTATGAATAAGAAAATTATTTAATAAATAATACACGACTTATCACCAACCGTCAATGTTCATTCTCTTTCTTTTCATTTCTCTGTCAAACTCCTTGCATTTTCTTTATTTTTTTTCGATGTGATTCATGGGCAAATCAGGATTTTACATTATACTCGAAATAATTTGTAAAAAAAAGTCAAATCTGAAACAGTTTGAAAGTGATGGATTTCATGTTCTTAATGGTAAATCTAAAGTCTTCATTAATGACTAATCCATTCCATAAAAGTCTTCCCTTTAGGAATCTTACGAGTTACATATTGCCAATATTCAGACGTGACAGAATAAAACAAAATTAAGAAAAAAAAAAAAAAGAAAGGGAAAAACATGAAGGTTGTCTCACTTCTGCTTCTTTTTCTCTCTAATCTCTTCATTACTTCATTTTCAGGAGACACCATCACTCCAAATTCCTTCATCAAAGATGGCCAAACCCTCATATCAGCCAGCGGAATCTTTGAGCTCGGCTTCTTCAGCCCCGGAAGTTCAAAGTTGAGATTTTTAGGCATCTGGTACAAGAAAATCCCTGTCCAAACTGTCGTATGGGTGGCCAACAGAGACGCTCCACTCTCAGATTCCTCTGGCAGTCTAACGATCGGAGAAGCAGATAAAAATCTCATCTTGCTCGATGGATCACAGACACCCATCTGGTCGACGTCGTCTTCATCAAAATCGATCAATCCAATTGCACAACTGTTGGACAATGGCAACTTCGTTCTTAGAAACAACGATGGTACTTCCAAAATCTACGTTTGGGAAAGTTTTTACAGTCCCTGCGACACTCTTCTTCCTGGAATGAAGCTCGGTTGGAACTTAAAAGCCAGAATTGAGTCAAAACTCACAACATGGAAGAGCTTGGACGATCCTTCTAATGGAGACTACTCGTTCAGTCTTGATCTTAGGGGATCACCAGAGATGTTCATAAGGGATGGATCGCAGCCAACTTACAGGAACGGTCCATGGACTGGTTTTCAATTCAGCGGCGAACCGGAGATGGCTCCAAATAGCTACATCAGCTTCGATTTCGTCTCTAATCAAGACGAGATATACTACACCTACAAAATGCTCGACAGCTCCATCACCTCCAGATTGGTGCTGAACCAGTCTTTGCTTCAAAGGTACGTCTGGTATGATTCCATGTCTTCATGGTCTCTGTACTGGTCAGTTCCAAGGGATCAATGCGATTCCTATGCTGAATGTGGTCCTTATGGTGTCTGCAACCCAAATTATTCGCCAGTTTGTAGATGTGTTCGAGGATTTGAACCAAAAAACGTGCAAAATTGGAACTTGAGAGATGGATCCGATGGTTGTGTTCGAGTTACAGAGCTGGATTGTAAAAAAGGAGACGGCTTTCTGAAAATGAGCGGAATAAAGCTTCCGGATACAACAATGGCTGTAGTTATTGAGAGTGTTAGTTTGGATCAGTGCAGGCTAAATTGCTTGAAGAATTGTTCTTGTTTGGCTTATGCGAGCGCTAATATCAGTGTTGGAGGGAGCGGTTGCATTACTTGGGGAAATGAGCTGATGGACCTGAAGCAATTTGCTGATGGTGGCCAAGATTTTTATATAAGATTAGCAGCTTCTGAACTTAGTAAGTTTTGATATTGCATCCTGCCTGCATCAAATATGTGCTTTTGTCCACATTTTTGAAAAAATAAATAAAGATATTACTAGTTCTTTGATTTCATATTTTCAGGTAAAGTTTTTTTTTTTTTTTCTTTTGGGGAAATTACATACAGACCACTGAAAACTTCCTATTTACGAAATCAGCCACCCTCTTTCATCCAACTTTCAAATTCTCCCTCAAATATCAAAATTCATGGTAAAACCTTAACTCAGATATTTCATTTTTATCAAACTCTCAATAGTTTGATCGTGACATGCGTAAATACATCGGTTCGGTAGTTCAAAACAATCACATGCATGCTTAATTTATAAATATCAATATTTCAGATGATCTGTATGTAATCATCATGTCAGGTTAGACAATTAACTTAAGTAGAAGCAAAATTAATGATTAAATATTTGATGGATGTTTACTTTTTTTCATGAAATCATTATTTCCAACACGTTTGTTGACTGAATGTCTGAATGGTTTTGAAAATGGAAGCCACACATAATTGTGATAGTGATATTAACAATAGGATTAATGTTAATCTCTCAATATGCAATTATTTTCTTAATATCACAATATTTTTTAAAACAAAATGCACAATGTGGATTCAAGCTCAATACTCATGTGCATTGCAATATCAGTTTACACACTACTATTTAAAATTACATGAAACATTTGCTAATAATTTTGATCATAAGTCTATGAGAGATAATTATTTTCATTCCTACCCAAACAAAGGTTAACACAATCACTAATTTTGACAGGAGGAAACTACAAGAAGAAACATGTAATTATAATAGTTGTAGTTTTCTTTATGCTGATTCTTCTATTGGGATCTGCTGGATATTGGGTCTGGAAAAAGAAGAAGGTGAACATTACTGGTATGTAGAATAATTTACCCTTCTGAAGCTCAAATTTAAATTCTTTTTTCGGATTAATTTGATAATTTATAACAGGTTATTGGAGAAATAAGTCAAGGCAGTTGTCTTTTGGTTCTGTAATTACTGAACATCTGTCAGATGATGAAGGTAGCAAGAGGAAAAATACAGATCTCCCATTATTTGATTTAGAAACTGTACTAATTGCTACTCAGAATTTTTCAATTTCTAATAAGCTTGGAGAAGGTGGATTTGGAATAGTCTATAAGGTAACCATATTGTAATTTATTTATATTTCTCTCTTGTAAGATTTACATACCACTCAATTTCTATGTATTTACATATCTAACACCTAATCTACAGTTTTGACATACATGCCAACTTACGTATGCATAGAAAGGTGTGTTTCACCTTTTAAAAGTTAAAATGGTAGTATTTTTTATGTGATGCGAAAGATTTGGGCGGTATAAATGCAGAAAGCAGAGATTTTTGTTTTTTTGAAAGTAGAAAGTAGAGTATAGGTGTTAAGATATGCAAATACATAGGAGTTGGTTGGTATGTTTGTAAATGTCCCTTCTTTATTTAATTTAATACTAAAAAATTGAGTTTTGATGGACCAGGGTAAGCTTGAAGATGGTCAAGAAATAGCTGTGAAGAGACTCTCAAAAGGTTCATTGCAAGGACTGGAGGAGTTTAAAAATGAAGTTATGTTGATTGCTAAGCTTCAGCACATCAATCTTGTTAGATTGCTTGGCTGTTGCCTTCAGGGAGAGGAGAAGATGCTCATTTATGAGTACATGGAAAATAGGAGCTTGGACACCATAATATTTGGTTTGCATTTATTCTTAACAATTAATTATAGGCGCATTTACATACATAGTACACAATTCTTATGTATTTACATATCTCACACCCAAACTTTCATATTTTCACATATAGCACTTGATTCCTTAATATCACATTAAAAAATAGCACTATTACCACCTTTTAAAAATGAAATGCACTTTTTGATGCATAGGTTTAAAGCACCAAAGTGCTGTGAATGTAAATATGAAAGTTTACGTGTAAGATATGTAAATAGTTAAGAATTGTGTGCTACATTGGTAAATTTTCCTATTTTTATAAATTATCAAAAAGTGTAGTGATAAATTCTCGCTTGAACATTGAGTAGATAAAACTAAATCTTCTCTCTTGAGCTGGCCGATGCGATTCAAAATCATCGTCGGTGTTGCTCGTGGGCTCATCTATCTTCACCAGGACTCGAGGTTTCGAATCATTCATAGAGATTTGAAGGCAAGCAACATTTTGTTGGATCAAGAGATGAACCCTAAGATTTCTGATTTTGGATTGGCGAGAATGTTTGACGGAGAGGAGACCGATGCGTATACTAAGAGAGTAGTTGGAACATAGTAAGCATCATATCAAATATGCATCCATGATGTCATACAATCGTATCAATTTCAATGCTAACTTGTTTCATTCCGTGTAGTGGATACATGTCGCCAGAGTATGCAATGGATGGCATCTTCTCGGCAAAATCAGATGTCTTTAGCTTCGGTGTATTGGTTCTAGAAATCATAAGCGGCAAGAAGAACAAAGGAATTCATATTTCTGACCAACGTATAAACCTTCTCGCTTATGTAAGCATCAATATTATTATGGAAAATAGCAATATCATCGGTTAATAATGCTTGGATTGCAATTCTTAAGTTTTACATATATCACACATATACTTTCATATTTACATACCTAGTAATTTGTGCTTTATACCTATATGCATGAAAATGCATATTTCACTTTAAAAAGTGGTAATATGTGATATTAAAAATCCAAGTGTTATGTGTGTAAATATGCAAGTTTAGGTGTGAGATATGTGAATACATAAGAATTGTGTGCTATTTATGTAAATGTTCCCCATTTAGAAATGTTAATAAATCAAAATCGTAATATCTACTAATAATGTGACATTACATGGAACAAATCAATGAAGTAGCACTAATGCTATTATTATATTTTCAGGCGTGGAGTCTATGGAAAGAAGGGAAGGCATTGGAGTTATTTGATGCATCATTAGATGACTCCTGTTTAGAGAGTGAGGTGTTGAGATGCGTTCACTTAGGACTCTTGTGTGTTCAAGAAAGAGCAGATGATAGGCCATCAATGTCGTTGGTGCTTCTTATGCTATCGAGTGTGAATGTTATGTTACCACGTCCTAAAAATCCGGGTTTTTGGGATGCCGAAAGCTCGAGCGAAACCAAATTGTCTTGGAGCTTTTCTACTAATGATATGTCCGTGACGAAGCTCGAGGGTCGGTAGAGCAATGAACAGAGTGTTCTTTTGACTCTTTTGAATTTGAAGGGTTCAAGATACGACAATGTTGCATTACTTTGAAGAATGCAATATGCAGGGAACATCATAAGAATGTTTTCTTGGTCTTTATAGGATCGTTTTACTAAGAAAAGTTTCAGCAAATATTGTTTAATTTTCTTTGAGTGTTTTTTATTATTTGATTTTATTAATGTAAAGGAGAAATATTAGAGAAATGTACTACAAGAAGATGTTTATAAGCTGAAGCTATCATATTATGATTATTTGTCAAGGGAATTACAAAGAGCAAAGTGATTGGTACTTTTCTGCAATATATTTTTTCCATAATTGTGCTATATTTTGAAAATTTTTATTATGCATATAAGCTTTTAATCTCCCAAAGAACTTAGAGTTATAAAATAAAGGCACTTTATTAAAATTTTTATAGTTTTGGTTACATGCTTTTATCATTTTGTTACTCTTACATTTTTGACATTGTAATGTTCCTGAATTTGCACATCAGCATTGCTGTTGCCCTTTTAACAACCTAACCATAACGATATGCTGTTATTCTTGCTGAAAGCGATGGATGAATTCGAGTTGTTCAATCACGATGCTTGGTGATTCCTTTGATCACATGATATTTTATAAGTATTTTAGTGTTTTAATAAAGAATTTATGACACTTAATGGTCATTATTTAACATGGTAGGCTCCATAGAGGCATGGCACCACAGCGTTGCCTTATCGATGCCGCGACACCAAATCTCTTATAACTATGATATGAGGTCACAAAAAGTTTTCAATCAAAACTTTGTTTGACCTCTTACGTCTTTAACTCTGCACCTCTACCTCCTATGCTTCAATCTAGAAAACTTGCGTAAGAAATGGAGCCGAGCTTGCATGTTAGGGGGAAGAGGCCAACATTCGAAGGCTATGATTTGCATCGTTTCGTGAGTGTTAAAGCACAAAAAAGTTATCAGTATTCCCTTCGTCATCAAACTTTGATTCAAGCGTGTAGATTTTCCAAACCCGGTGGCTGCGTAGGGCACACCATTATAAACCAGAGTTGGGAATCCTTTGTTATAGAATTTGCTCATGCTATTGTCTCCATAATTCACGAGTTAATTGCAAATTCCAAGGAACACAAGAACCTAAAATTATTAGTTAAGGAACACAACAACCTAAAACCAAGGATGGTATTGTCTTAGAGGATGTGCTGGATCTCCTCATGGAAATGAGCATGCTGAGATGCAAGTCTGCATTCTCTTCAATTGATCAAAATGTCAAGCTAAGTGCAGAGGCGGGAGAGACAATTGATCGTGAGAGGCACCAAAGATTAGTGGGCTATCTAACTCACACTGATCCAAACATCACATTTTTAGTAAGCGTGGTGAGCTGCTACATGCATAATTCAAGGAAGAGCCAAACGAACGATGTGTATTAGGTTTTGAAGTACTTGAAGAGTGCGCCAGAGAAGAGTTTGATCTTCAGGGAGAATGTGCATGTATACATTGAGGGTTTTTGTGACTCTAACTGGGCGAGTTGTGCGGATTACAGAATGTCTAAATCATGATACTAAATGTTCGTAGGGGGCAGCTTGGTCTCTTGGAAGAGCAAGAAACAATCGATAGCAGCAAGGTCAAAAACATAGGCAGAATAAAGGGCTATGTCCTTAGGAGTGTCGCTTTAAAGCTTTGGCAGAAAATCAAAGTGGTAAGTATATTAAAAATCTAAGTACAGTAGAGGTGGCTAGTTTACATCAAATGAGAATGACAAATGTTGTGATGAACATTAAATTTTCAGGCAAGCAACTGTTCCTTACACACCACAATAAAATGGGGTTGTGGAAAGAAAGAGCGGAACGGTGGTAGAAAGGAAAGAAGTACGTTGAAGTTGAAGAATTTGTCAAATATATTTTGGGATAAAGCTATTCCAAGTACAACTTATATTTTGAATATATCTCCAACAAAGATTGTTCAAAATAGTACACCTTATGAAGCATGGCATGGTAGAAAACATGTAGTTAGTCATTTGAAGGTATTTGGAAGCATTACATATGTCTCGAGGGATGGTAAAAAGAGAAGCAAATTGGATAGAAAATCTAAAAAGATGATATTTGTTAGTTATAATATTTATTCAAAGACATAGACTATTTGAGCCAAAGTCTCAGACGATCATTATCAGTAGAGATGTAATTTTTAATGAAAATACTATGTGGGATTGGAGTGAATCTACTCTTGTTGATAAATGAAAAGCAATAGTTGAATTTGAAGAGAAGCATGAAATCGATATTGCTGATAATTAAGATATTAATGTTGATTCATCTAAAAATGATAAAAACAAAAATAATAATAATATAGCTCTTTTAAGGATATCATCTTTTTAGTCTGTCTTTCATAAGATGTACTTCAATTTATTTATCTTGGACTTGATAATGATGAACTAAGTGATTAATCGTTTGATTGTGATGGGCTTAATGATGAATCAACATTAATATCTTAATCATCATCAATATCGATTTCATGCTTCTCTTCAAATTCAACTATTGCTTTTCATTTATCAACAAGAGTAGATTGCTGATAATTGAGATATTAATGTTGATTCATCATTAAGCCCATCACAATCAAACGATTCATCACTTAGTTCATCATTATCAAGTCCAAGATCAATAAATTGAAGTACATCTTATGAAAGACAGACTAAAAAGATGATATCCTTAAAAGAGCTATATTATTATTATTTTTATTTTTATCATTTTTAGAACCATCAAATTATGAAGTCGCTTGTGGAAACGAAGAATGGGAAAATGCTATAAATAAGGAGGTTGAAGCTATTGAGAAAAATGATACTTGAAAATTTGTTGATATGCCGCAAGAAAATGTTCCAATTGGTGTGAAATGGATTTACAAGGTGAAATACAATTCAGATGGAAGTGTAAAAAGACACAAAGCAAGACTTGTTAAGAGTTATGCACAAAAGTATGGCATTGGTTTTCACGAAATTTTTTCTCGTGTTCCTATATTTGAGACTGTTAGTTTATTACCCACATTAGCTTCACAAACAAAGTCATAAGTTTTTCAATTGGATGCTAAATCCGTATTTTTTAATGGTACTTAAAAAGAAGATATGCATATATATATATAATCAAACAGAACGTTTCATTAGTAAAAATTAAAAGGAGAAAGTTTATAAACTAAAATGGGCACATTATGGTCTTAAACAAGCACCAAGCGAATGGTATTGTAGGCTTGATTCATACTTTCAAAAGAAGGATTCCTTAGAAATGAAAGTGCACCCAAATTGTATACGTCGACTTAATGTATGTAGATGATATCATCCAAAATTTTGATTGAAAATGTCAAGGTTGATATGAATAAATAATTTGATATTATTGATTTGGGGTTTTTGCACTAATTTTTGGGCCCACAAATAATTCAAGCAGATGATGGGGTTTTTACATCTAAAAAACGGCATGCATTGAAGTTACTAAAGAAATATCATATGCTGACTTACAAAATCTTATCAACATCAATAAAATGCAAATGAACAAATTGTTCAAAATGATGGTACAACTAAGGCAAATGAAAAAGTATTTAGAGTAATTGTGAGTGGTCTTATGTTCTTGAATTATATCGGGTATGATATTATGTACTCAGTGAATCTTATACTAAGATTTACGTATAATCCTTTTGTGCATCATCGCAGCAGCCAAACACATTCTTTGCTATATTTGGAAGAAAACTATGATATTTGTTATAATTTTGTTTCTAATTTTAATTTAGTTGGTTTTACTGATAGTGATTTGGAAGATTTTAAAGATGATCGAAAAAGTACAAATAGATTTATTTTTAGACTTGGACATATCTTGGAGCACAAAGAAGCAAGAAACAACTGAATTGTCATTGTTGAAGGTCAAATATATCGCAGTTTCATCAACAACATGTTAAGCAATTTGAATGAGGAGAATATTATAAGATTTTTAACAAACCCGTTTGAAAACGAGAGAGATATTTTGTGATAATAAATCCAAAATATCTCCTGAAAAATCCAATATTTTATGGTAGATCAAAGCCTATAGAACTCAAATATCATTTCGTAAGAGAAGATGTTGCCAACAGAACTATTACAATCAAGTATTGTTCTGCAAAAGAATAAGTTGTCGATGAATTCACAAAAGCTCTTAATTTACAAAAAAAATTGAGAGATCTTGATCAAATCATGGTGTAAGACTTTTGCATTGAAGGATTATGTTAGACTTAAGGTAAAATAGTTTAATATTTCTCTTAATTGAAATATATATGAAACCATGTGCCATGTGTGTGAAAAGATGTGAAGGAAAACAAGTACAAGTTTTGAGTTCTTCTTAAGTTATTACTGTGCCGTAAGTGCTTTAATTTTATTTTTCCGTCTTTTATTTATTTTTATACTCATAAATCTATAAGAAAATACTAAGGAATAAAAAACTTCACATCAAATGGTAGAATTCTTAAGGAATGAATTTTAGATAAGTACTTGATACAATACATGTAAATAAGAGAGATGATATATAAGGAAGTTAAACATTAAATGTAATTTAATTTCCCGTTGTTGACATGGTATAATATAAAAATATATTATTACATTTTGGTAACATGGCCAAGAGTAGTATAGGCAATTATGGAGACTTTGATAACATGACAAGAGTGGCAGGGTGGCATAGAGAATTACGTGAACATTATTGCTTCCTAAAGTTTGTGGGGATGATAAGACATTGGCTAACATTCCAACATTTCTTTATGCATGCATATATATATCAGATAAGCCATCAACAAATTTGGTATCAAGAAATTTGGCAGCATGAATCACAAGACATTTGGCATGAATGTTGGGCTATTTTTTTAGCAAAGTATCCAATCTCAAAATAAAAATCATCCAGGACTCCGATTTCAACAAACTTACAATTACGACTCGATAAGAAAAACTAAAGGACACCAAAATTAATCCAACAACAACAACAACAACAAAGCCTTAATCCCACTACGTGGGGTCGGCTACATGAATCCTTTTTCTCCATTGCGTCCTATTTAGTGTCATATTTTCATTTAGTTCTAATAAATTAAGATCATTTTTAATACAATAAGCCCAAGTCTTCCTAGGTCTACCTCTGCCTTTCTTAACACAAGTCGAATCTAAAACATCTACTCTCCTAATCAGATCATCTAATGGTCGACGTTTAATATGACCAAACCAAAATTAATCCAATTCAAGTAAAATCAAGCTCGTATTAAAAAAATAAATAATTTTTGAAAGATTTGAGGGGTTAATTGGAGGGTCAAATGGATTCTAAATCTAAAGAGCTTATAGTAAAATCGAAGGTCTATATGAGCTTAATCCAACGAGCCTGAGATTACTCAATTCTAACACCATTAAGGCATTCAAATATCCATAAAATTTCATATGATCAAAAGAACCACTCTGAGTCGTCCGACGAAGTGATCCAAATTCCTGACTTATCTATATGGGATGACATTACCAAAAAAGATAAATAGAACCCTACTCCCTTCATGAAATGCGGGAAGACCCAGACCTAGAGCTAAATTGTGAGAAAAAGAAGTCGAGTTCAAGTGATGTTCTGGACTGAAGACCCAACGAATACTTCCTGCTCCCCCAGTCACCGACCACTGTAGACCACCCCTCGTTGACCACCAACAATCACCCCATGCTTATCACCATTAGTGGACCTTGCAGAGTAACGACACAATTGCAACAAAGTACCTTACGGGGTCAAGACGTACGTTGTGGTGTAATTATACACCTAGAAGACAGTGCAATGAAACAACTCAATTATAGTGTAATAGTGCACCCTAAATCCAATGTAACAACATACCCCCAAAATGATGTAACAAATAGTGTCGTATTTAAGACCCAACGATAGTTCTTGATGACAACGACTTACGGTTGTCATACTCAAGATACAACGACATTTTCCAGACTCCTGAATTTCTCTCCTCGTAGCATTCCCCTGCGACCTTGGTGGTCAACTGACAGCCTTGCAACTACTATGTCTACATGACTCACAGGCACAAAGCTCTAAACTCTGACTTTTATGGCCTACATAAGTTATTGCAGCTCCCAACTTCAGTCTTTGTGACCTACGAACATTATTGCAACTCACATTTACAGCCTATGAGAATAACAAGATCCTACGTGGCTCACAGCTCGTGCAACTCCCTACTTTGGCCTCTATGGCCTATGAACATAACTGTACCTTCTAACTCTAGCCTCTATGTCATATGAACATTATTTCAGCTCACTAAAACAACTTATATGACCAACTTTGACCTATATAGCTCACAGCTCACACAGCTCCTAACTCCGGCTCACACAGCTCCTAACTCCGGGCTCTATGGCTTACGGACATTATTATAGCTCTCTAATACAATCTATGTGATCAACTATGACCTACGTCGCCCATAGCTCATACAACTCTTAACTCCGACCTTTGTGGCCTACAAACATTATTACAACACAGCATATGTTACCAATTACTGTCAACGCGGCTCGCAACTTATGCACCTCTGAAATCCGGCCTTTGTGACTTATAGACGTTATTGAAGCTCTCAAATGTACTCTTTATGGCATAAAAATATTATCACAGCTTACCACTACAGCCTATAAGACCAACTATAGCCTACATGGCTCACAGCTCGTGCAGCTCCTAACTCTAGCTTCTGTGACCTATGGATGTTATCGTCACTCACCACCATGGCCATGTTGACCTCATTTTTGGTGAGGTCTGTCTCCCTCTCTGGAGCCCAGGATCTAGCTATAGAGCTTCCCTATTGACTCTTCTAGAGGCCCAGTGCTGACCCACACCAATTAGAAATTCAAACAACTTCTTAACTCCTAGTAGTCTCATGTGTGTAGTCTCAAATCATCAACACTTACTTGAGTCGATTAAGACCAACCCATTGAAACTCAAGGTGAGTTCCCAAAGAATTGGAAAAAGCCCTAAGGAGACCATTTGGGCTATAAGAATTTAATGTTTTGAAGAATCACACACATACATACACTACACATACAAACATTATTATTCACACCACACATAAATTACTTCACAATTCAAATTATCAAATCATCATTATCCTTAATTAAAATTCAAATTTCTCATAAAAAAAAGAAAAAAAAAGAATATAAACAATAAATAAAGAAATATAATATAATTATAATAAATGGCAATGATAATAATGACAATTAATATGTATGTATGTATGTGTGTGTGTGTGTGTGTGTGTGTGTGTGTGTGTGTGTGTACATTATTACACGCACGCGCGTGCATGCAAGCACACACATGAGCACGAACACATATAAATGTAAAAAATAAAGTTTAGGTGTTATGCAAATTCACATGAAGTGGGTGGTATGTATGTAAATGCCCCAAAGGGGGATTTATATACACACACACATATAAATGTAAAAAATAAAGTTTAAGTGTTATGTAAATACATATGCAGTGTGTGGTATGTATGTAAATGCCCCAAAGGGGGATTTATATGCATACCACTTAAGGCTTAACTATTTACAAAACCAACACCTAAAAAGCTTTATTTACCTGGATACCATGTAAATCTTTAAAGAAGATCAATGCTCATTTTTACCACTCCATTGTGTTTTTTGTGAATGAAAATGAATTTTCAATATTACTAGCTCCTAATGGGGATTCGACAAGAAGCTTACAGCAACGATTGAATGATAACGAAATGGTAAAACAGAGCATTTTTGAAGATTTATGCGGTATACCAGTAAATAAAACTTTTCAGGTGTTAGATATCAACTACACTAATTCAGTCCACAAAGAGGTCGAAATCTAGTCCCCATACGCATTGTTTAAAATTTTTCGAAGTCATTTGAGCGTTCAAATATTCTCTAAATTTTACATACATGAAGATGAATCCAACATATACATTCTGCTAAATTTTAAAAAGAAGGAAGATTTATACATACCATAATTTTTATGTATTCACAAATCTAACATCCAAAGTTTGATATTTACACTATTAACATCCCATTGTCATGAACCTATTAATGAAAATGTCTATTTCACTGTCAAAAAGACAGTGATGAGGGTATTTTTTATGTGACATTAAAGATTTGAGCAGTATGTATGCAAAAAATGAATGTTTAGGTATTAGATATGTAAATAACCCTTAAAAAAAATGTAAATGAATTTTTTATTACCTCCGAAGAGTTAATGTAAGTGTTACATTACTTACAGAAGGGGATTGTCGCTTAGTCGAGGATGACTCAGCTTTAGCTACAAAAGCTGGACATTTGGGGTCTGGTAACACCTCATTATTACTGGTTAACATCAAAATTATATCAGACATTAATGGCCTGTCTTCTGGCCTATCCTGAACACACAAAAGAGCCACTTTGATGCATCTTAAAACCTCATTAACTGAGTACGAATTCTCAATTGTTTCATCAAGCAGCTCCATTGCATTGTCTTCTTTCCACAGTCTCCAAGCCTGAGTTCACAAAATAATAGATTTATGCTACTTATGATGATGTAAGTTTGATCTTGAGAATCGAGAAAACTTCTGGAGTCAGATGTTCTGTTTTCAACAAATCTTTTAAGAAAGCTATGGTGTGAATTACAAAAAATTTCTTTTTTAAAAATTTATATAGCTGTTTTCTTGCGGCCACTACACTTTACAAAACAAGTAGAAAACTATCCCAAATAGATCCTAAGATGTGATTTTTTACTTTGGTCTTACAAAGAAAATGTGCAACTCAACTTATAGTCGTGTGTCACCATCTTCATGTTTTCATTCATATTTGTGAACTACTTTTTTAAGAAATTATTGAGAATTTTGTTGCGTTTTTTTAATTTCTTAGGTTTTTCTTTGTCGCATAAGAGGATTCAAATGATAGTGAAATATGCAGTGATAGCAACAGGGTTGAGCCTCTTCAAAATGTAGTGTACTTCTGTGATTTAATCATCTTTTCTACTTCATATTCTTTTTCACTCTGTGTATTTAAATCGGATCCACATGTTTAAGACAAAGGTGCCAATAAAAATACAAATATTTTCAAAAGTTAATTATTGCCATTTAAATATTATTAAATTGAAATCGAACAGCAAACTAAGATAAAGTTATTTCTAAAAAGTTATCTAATTTACTGATTAAGATGAAAAATCAAAGTACATGGAAATTAAGTTTAAATTCTTTAAGGATAACTTGAAATTTTGAATATTGCACACACACAAAAAAATAATAATAATAAATAAAAAATAAAAAAAAAACTTCAAAGTTTACATGATTTACCTGCTGTAAAAGATGATAATAGGTTTGAGAGATATAATCACCCCTGTTTTTTTGTCCGCTTATGATCTCAAGAGTTAAAACACCAAAACTAAACACGTCAGATTTCATAGAAAATATGCCGTCAAGCACATATTCTGGAGACATGTACCCACTGCATAACAAAACAAAGTACAAATTAGCAAACTTTTAAGAGCATGAGAAAAAAATTCTCGTTGATGCATTAATTCACATCATAAAGATAAGAACAGACTCTATCCTTTTATAAAGCTAAATACTTTTTTAAAATAATTTTTAGGGACATTTATATACATACGACACAATTCTTAGGAATTTACATATCTGACACCTAAAGTTTGTTTCTTACATTTATAATACTCAATGTTTCATAAGACATTAAAAATACCACTATCAATAACTTAACAAAAAAATGAAGTGCACCTTCTCATGTATGGTAGTGGCATAAATGTAAATATCAAACTTCTGGTGTTAGATATGTAAATACATAGGAATTGTGTGGCATGTACGTGTATCTTCCTAATTTTTATCTACTTGGAATTTAACCATTCAAAATTTTGAATAACAAGTGGAAAATGTGTGAAGACAAGAACTTCTTCAAAGGAATACATACATATCACTCAATTCCTATGTTTTACATATCTAACACCTAAACTTCAATTTTTACATACACACCATCTTACCCATGCATGAAAAGGTGTATTTCACATTTTCAAAATTGAGATGGTGGTATTTTTGATGTGATATGCAAGATTTGAGGGTATAAATGTAAAAAAGCGAAGTTTAGGTGTTAGATGTGTAAATACATGGGATTTGGGTGGTAAACTTCTAACCTTCTAAATATAAAGTAGTATATTCCAATAAGCATAAAACACTTACTATGTTCCTACAACTCTTTTGGTCTGAGATTTTGCTTCGTTTCCTCCAAAAATTCTTGCAAGCCCAAAATCTGAAATTTTAGGCACCATCTCTTGATCTAGAAGAATGTTGCTAGTTTTCAGATCTCTGTGAATAACTCTCACAGCTGAATCTTGATGAAGGTATAAGAGACCTCGTGCGATTCCAACGAGTATGTTATAACGCATTGGCCAATTAAGTAACACTTTTTTATACTGGTCTGATCAGAAATGTTTTAATGTTGAATTAGAGATGAGTTCTGAGGATTTATCGTGTAGACTAACGTAGGTTTCTTCAAAATTTACCCTACCATTAATAGAGAGCAGTAGAAGTAAAAGATGCTTAATCGGAGCTGCGTATAAGTATTCAAAGTGCTAGATTAAAAGTGATGTGCAAAGAAACGTTCTCATGTGCAAAAAAAATTGATTTCATGGCCAGGTGTGCATAAATTGTAGTATCATTGGCTTGTAGTTTTAAAGGCTAATATTATTTTGATAGTAGTATTGTAATGTATACCACCCAATTTCCACGTATTGACATATATAACAACTAAACTTTGCTTTTGTACATTTCTATCCTTCAAATCATTAGTATCACATCAAAAATACCACTACTTTAATTTTTTTAAAAAGTGAAATACAACTTTTCATGCATGGATAAAGTGGCATGCGTATATGTAAACATTGAAGTTTATGTCTTAGATATGTAAATACATAGGAATTTAGCCGTATGCATGCAAATTTTCCTAAAATGTATCACATGCAGTCATTTGATTTAGTATTATTTTGTTTGAATAAGATGATGCTAATTATAAGTTGCTTTTTTTTTCAATTCTATTAACCATTATAAGTGTTATTCCGTTGGCAAGATAAGATTGAAGTGCCATTTAAAATATTGTTATAAGGATGTCACCAAATTGAAAAATTGATACCCTTAAAAAAAAATTGAATAATTGAAACTAATAAAATTATATGGCAGTAGTTCACCAACCAAACAGTCCCTTCAGAAAATTCATAAGTCACTCTGTAAACAAAAATGATTTTGGTGATATTGAAGATGGTTGCTAGCAATAATATTATAGAGAGTGAACTGCTAATGAGGAATAATATTGTTTAACAAAGTAAATGAGGAATAAAATTCTAGCACACTAGTATGACGAAAACGCAATTTTCTAATAATAAATATTTATAATTGAATGCAATGCAAACCTAAGGGCAAAAGAAAAATAATAAATAAAACAGGATATGAAAAGGTAATAAAGATTATACCAAATAGAAAAGTGTCCAAGCTTTTGTTTGGCATGTACTCATATATCAGCATTTTTTCCTGCCTCTGTACGCAGCAACCTAAGAGCCGAACAAGATTTCTATGTTGAAGCTTGACAATCAACATCACCTCATTTTTGAACTCATCAAGTCCCTGCGTTGAACTTTCGGAAAGTCTTTTTACAGCTATCTCTTGTCCATCATCTGTCTTTCCCTAAAAATTCATCAACTACATAGTTATTATTCATGAAAGAAGAATTTGAGCAAGCTTTTATTGTCATAAATTGCAAACAAATTAATTTTTTGAACTACTTATATTGAAGTTCTGCTTGATGAACAAAATTTCCCCTTTAAAATTACCGCAGCTATGCTGCCAAATGACGATGGTTGATATGTTGTTTAAATTATATTGCAACATGTCAGCGAATATTTAGTTGATGGAATTGATATTCAAAGTTGGGTTTGAGAGGCGTTTAAAATGTGATCAAAATAATGTTTGTAACAGTATTAAACTGGTGTGGTCTCTTAAAAGGCTCTACAGTCTTTTTATGCCTATGTAGATGTGTTGTGGAGTTCAGTAGCTTGATAACTCACAACATGGTACGTAAAGAATGTTACCATATCTAAATTATCACTGGACCTAAATTATTGTTCATAGCAATTTGTACTAATTATTATTAAGAATGTTCTTAAATATTACTTTTTTATTTATTGTTCTCTTCTATTGGCAGAATGCAGGCATATATAAATATATTTGCACTATAAATACAAATGAAGACATAGTCTTTGATAATTCCCCATCCCTTATCCTAACATGGAATCAAAGTCGAGAACTAGAATTTTCCAGATCTTCCTCAAATACTTCTTGACCAATATCACACTTTTCAAATTATATCCATTTGTGATTCTCCCACTTACCTGATTGTGACCCCTCAATACTCTGTTGGCTTTGCTCTCTTAGAACGTTGCCCCTTCCATCAAAGCCCGAGTCACTTTGAGCCACCTCTATTTCTTATACATATACACATCGCTCTGATCCACCTCCACTCTCAAAGGACTAATTTGTCATTGTTTTTGTCCCTGATTCGTTGGACTCTTCAATGATTACCAAACGCTTTCCAACAATGGTGATACCTCTATCATCGCTTGCTATCAATACTCATCGTTAATCCTTTCATCGATGATCTCTATTGCTATCGCTAATTTAGATTTTATTTGTACCTTCTCTACATGTATAAGGGTGAGTATGATTTAGTTTAGTTCGTGTTTATCAATTTTTAGAACCAGACCGATTATGCCTATTCTCAGAAAGTTCAAACCATATTCTAAAATAAAGCCAATATTTACGTTTTAATTCAATTCAATTTTTATTTGATTTTAGCCTTGAGACTAAAGTGTAAAAGGAAAAAAATACTGCATTTAATATTAAAAAGGATGAATATACGTATGTATATTTTAAACATGTGTATAGAAAAGATATTCAAATGAATAACAGATACTTAAAATGCAAAGTAGGCTTGAACTTCTAAATAAAAAGAATTTGCTCTTACAAATTTTTAATTCTTAGCAACATCTACGAAATATGAGAGATGGAAACAAAAAAATAAAAGATGAAAAGAAATGAGAATTGGATCTTGAGAGAACATTACTTATGCCTTTTCATTTAACATGATACACATTTTTCCTTATCCATAAAAAAACAAGATAATTAAGACGTGGAAGATAAGATTGCCATATACAATTAACACACACACACACACACACACACAGATATATATATATATATGTATATAAGAGAATGATAGTTTGATTTTTTTCATCAACATTGCAAATTAAAATGAATCAATTGGCTCTATTAAATCATTTATAAAAAAAAAACCAACAATTTTCTCTAGCTTTAAACAAATTCAATTGGATTTACGTTAGCTTGGTTTGTTGAGATTTTTTTAAGAAGATTGTTGAACCATAAACAAAATTCTTGTTCCCATGAGTTAGCAATGTATCACTAACAGCCTCGTTGAACAAGTACGAGCCCATCTTGAAGTACTAACAAAACAGGTGTCCCCTTCAAATAATAATTCGAGTTCAATTCATTCCCCTTGTTCAAATTTTGATGTTTTATCTAACGGAAATGACATAAATGGAGAATTCCTCGATAAACAACAATGCCATCAATCGCTTTGAAAACCTCCATGATTTTGGTGGCTTCAATAGAACCTGGCTTGATGGCCATGGTCACAAGAGGTGTGAAATCACATGTAACAAAGATACCCGAGGAAAGATCTGTAAGAAAATGAAAGTGTAAATGAATCCAGGTTATTACTAGTCACCCTAGTTTAAAGTATCTTAAAACACTACAATTGTCTAATCTTAATAGAAGAAGCTAAGTATTGATTTAAGGAAATTTTTCATTTTAAAATTTTGAAGTATCATTACTTTATTCACATCGCACTTCATGTTAGGAACCACACTACAGGCCCTCAAGACATGCCAGGAAGAATCATGATGCTCTCCTGGGATATTTTCTATCAGACAGAGCCAATGCTCATAGAACATTCGTCTCAACTTGACACAAACTCAATCAGTTAACAACCCACTTTATCTATTCCCATAATACTTTATTAGGGCAAATAATTTTTTATATCAAATTATTTTTTTACAAGAAATATTAAATATGGTCAACCACTTTTAAAACAAGAGTTTCTTTGATTTATATCAAAATAAATATTATATATGCTTTTACATAAATATATTAACCATTATTAATATTTATTCCTAACGATAAACAAATTGAATCCTCAAGGAACTACTATCAACACCTAGATCACTTCTACAAGTTAGGGGATGGCTTAACCATCATTGAAATATCTATTTGTCCTGATGTATCATACCTCATTAACCAACTCTTGTTGTCATTCAAGGTATTTGAAATGATTGCCAAGATTATTGCAACAATAAGGGCATTTCAATTCAAATGCTCGAGACTAGCCATTATAAAGATTTTTTGTTGTCACTACTCGGCCCGAGGCTTGAAATTAACCAAGGCGAGAATGAAAGGTTGGACAATCTGAATTAAATTTTCTACATTCCTCTTCAATTTAACAGATGAAAGATCTATTACAAATTAAATTAAAGCGGTACAACTTAAGACTACCTCGTTACTGGTTGTTCCCATTAATATTTTCTCGTTCATCGTTCATCTTTTAATAATTTAATTAAATCTGAAAAAGTAAGTTAAAATAACTGTGAGCTAAACAAGCAGTGAATACTCATAATTCTAAACTATAACAATATAAAACAAAAAAAGTAATACGCATGTCAGTTAAAATTTGTTATAAATCAATATAATTACTTGACATGTTATTTAAAAGAGTCTATATTATTATCATATCAATAACATTTCATATCTATACAATTGTCGCATGAGGCACCGTGTAAAATTTATACAACTTAAAATAATTCAATATCAATATCCTTTTTAATTTACGTGCACGGATATATTAGTATTCCTTCACTAGTACCATCAAGGGACACTCCATCATTGTCAGTCATGCATATACAAGCAGTCAACATAAACATATGCATTCATCGCATTCAATCATACTATATAAAACATACATTAAACTGTATATGTAAACAGCTACAACATTCGTCATTCTCTCTATCGAGGGTCTAAAAAGGTCTCTCTTCTAGCTTTATCGACCGTAACTTGACAAGTCATCATCATCTCGCATGAGAATGACATATCAACTCAAAAAGTCCTAAAATCTCCCTCAAGCTCAATAGCCCTCACATTAGAGTTTGGAGCAAAAAATTGCTTTAATAACCCACGGGAGGGTCTCAAAGCCTCCCAAATCCCACTTGTCACATCTATTTATCTCCTCCATGAAAGACTTTAGGTCTTGAATCTTCTCAGTCTATAATGATGTCAACTCTGACATCTAGGGCATTGTCTTCAAAATCAAGGGGAGACACCCATCAAATCCTCATACAGGGAAGATTGTATCTCATTAGGCACCACTGTAATGATCTCGATAGTTAAAAATCAGATGCTTAGTGCTATGAGGAAGCAATTCTACTTTTTTCGAGAATAAGTTCACCTCTATTCTCATTTAACATTTACGTGAAGGTACATAACCCTCCAACATTTCCTCTTCACATGTCCCTGCCATGAAAAATATGTCATAGGATTAAAATATTTAAAATAACAAGGGCAATAGTTTCCACCACGGTAGACTTTTCCATTAATCACATATTCATTGTGTCGCCAAGTAAAGTTTAACCACTCATCGCCCAATGGAAATTTTTGTGACCTTCTCAATAGTTTTCTCCTCCATGAAGTGCATGCTAGCGCCTCAATCTTCAACTTATTGAAGTTTCTTAAAATGGAGTGCTTCATGATGACAAGGGGAAAGAACATAGAACACGATGGCATTTGAAGTATATAGAAGGTTAATATTTCAATACTTATTCCATTTCCTGCTATAGACTTATGAAATAATTGTAAAAGTATAATCATCGATTTCAGTCCTACATGTGGTATGACGGTAAACATATAATCCTAAAATTAAAATTCTCCCAACTATCTTGGAAAAATTCTCGAGATTGTCCTTAGGAAGGTCCTTGGGAGCAACCTTTTTGAGACTGTCATTCGGAAGGTCATTGGGAGCAACCGTGCATAAAATAACTAATTCTCTTTCATTACTTAACCGCCATGCTATTTTTCTAGAAAATGCTTAGAACTCAATCTCAGTCCTTATTGGTAGTAGGATGCTAGACATTTAATCCTAAAATTCATCTTCTCCAAACTAACTTGAAGAGTCCTTGAGAGTGTCCTTAAGAAAGTTCTCATGAGCATCCTTGGCTTAGATGACTCGTTCTCATCCTTAACTAAATCACCATGCTATTTCTCGAGAAAAATGCCTCAAACCAACATATTAAATAGGTCCCATGCATTCTAACAATCATTTAAGTTATATAGAAGATGCGGAATTGCATATGTGAGTTTTTGCATTCATTTGGCCAATATTATCTCATCAGTATCTCATGTACTGATGTGTAGCCCAGTCAACCAAACAAAATTTGCAAAGCAGCCACCAACAGATTGTAAACATTGGAAGACCTTTGTAATTACAAGAATTGTCCGAAATTGCCTCAAACTCCGAAAAAAACACCATAATTGGAGATAATGGCAAGATATGCAAACACTTCAAAATATCAACACATAAGAAAGGAGACACTTTTTGCCCCTTAAGACATAGGCATACTAAGGAAACAAAAGGAGATGGCTCAACCAGAAGTGCACCGATTATCAACAGCCAATCATCATTATTGTCCGAAGCCTTTAGTCCCATTCTCACTTCTATTTTGAGCCTGTGTTTTTTATTTCAGAAGTACTTATTTGCAATATACTTATCCCAGATACAATTTCTCTTCACTCTGTTTTCTTATCAGGATGAGTTTAATTTAAAAAATTCTCTCTCTGGAATCCTAAAACATCCAATAAACTTCTTAGTAGGCCCCAAAGTGGAAGTAGGCTATACAAATGAATTACTCTAGCCTCCGCTTTCTTTATGTGACCTCTTTCTCTACATATTCATGAAGTAACCTCAAAAAATAGCGAGTGGTCTTCCAATCTTTTAAACTTCTATGAACATCTCACGTGCTGACTCTCTATCTTACCACCTTAAATAGACGAGATGATGTGATCCACATTGATGATCTCTTACAGGGTAAGATTGAAAGTGCAGAATTAGAAAAGTACGCAACATAGCTAAGATCAAATCAAAGTTGGAAGCCAATGCCCAACATATATTATACTCTTTGCCCTACCTACTACCAAAACAATCAATAATAGAGCCCTGAAATATTATGAGGTTTCTCCTTTTTGTTAAATAACTGGTGATAGATAGCTTCTTTTAGACATGCTCTAACTGCTTAGTTAAGCCCTACCTTTGTTTACTGAATCTTAACCATGCCTTACGTAAGCATTCTATTATTTTGGTTTAACATTTCAACCTTTCTCTAATGGGGTCTATACCTCCAGCTGAAGTTAATCAATTCTTATCTCATTCTGTACACCTCTCGTATAGGTTATTGACAGGCGTCACAAATAAGATTTGTAGTGTAATTAGATATAGGAACGATGAAAGGGAGAAAGATTGATAACTAGTGACAACCACCAAGTCACTCACACCGAATCTTGCAGAAGTTTCTCACGACCTATATTTTAGAAGCAAATTTACGATTCATTTCAGGTGTGACATTGCATGACAGATCAGCATGCTTAAAACACCACTGGAAATGAAACTTACCATGTAAACAGAACCAAATCCACCCTCTCCAAGTTTATTATCGTCAGAGAAATTATTTGTTGCATCAGCAACTGTTTCAAAATCAAACAAAGGAAGTTCCATGTCCGTATTGGTTGCAGTACTTTCCTTGGTCTCTTCTTCAGAGGAGTCCAAAGCTACATGGTATAATCACATTTACAAACAATTAGATGTATGAACTGCAGAAAATAGATTTTCTTTAAAAAAGAAACGAAGAAAAACATTGATCAAGAATATATGATTGAAAGATGAAAATATGTGATCATACATCTTCTCTTTCTCCAGCAGCGAAATAGAAGACAACCAATTAGAAGTGCAGCAACGGAGAAACTGACCACGATGGGCACCATGATCGCTGCTGCTTTTTTAATGTGAGATTGGTTTGACACTGCTCCCATAAACAAGCAAGAACGGAAAAAAAAAACATGTTAAAAAGGGTTCAAACCAAATAACATTTTTTTTTTCTGAAAAGCTTAGCATAGTTGAATTCTTTAGCCGTAACTTGATATAGCCTCTAATGCAAAATTTCTGCATGTTGACTGCTAGTATGGTCCAGCTAAGTGCTGCAGAATCTGGATAGTTGATTGAATCCTTTTAATTCATTGCTGACTGCTACTGTCTACAGTCCCAAATGGCCTCCTTTAATCGTAGCTGTACTCGAACGCTGCCTTTTTTACCTCTACAATTTTCACTTATGGATGAATTACGTGGAAATAGTGAAAGCACAGATGATTACTATCATTTGTGTGCTCGGAGGAGGCACTTGCAAACCTTCACTAGATCAAAGAGGATTCTAAAAAGTTTATTATTTTGGCTATCCTCAATTCTTATGTGCTTTTGGTTGTTTATTTTTAGAGCACATTGTAGGATTTGATGACTATTTCTGGGGAAAGTGTCTAAAAGGTAATGAATCTTTTATTTGGTGATTCTTAATACTTATTTTTCAATTAAATTTTTTTTATGATTGGTGTGTTTCATTCAATTTTTGTCAAGTGTAAAACATTTTATATTCCATTTCACAGCACGAAACTTGATCATTATTGGGATTTCAAATTTGTTCACAATTTTTTCTTTTGAATATTCAGATTTTAATTATTAAATTATTATTTGGAATGAAAAAATGTGTTTGCTATTTTATATTAAAGCTAACTAAAATTTCCTTTATTTTAGAAAAATATATGAATCATGCATTAGCCTAAGATTCCATAAACTTTTCCTCTTCTCCAATGACATTAAACTGTTTTAAGCCATTTGAACGAGCTTTCCTCTTTAACTTGATGTCCGTAAAGATTGTTACTCCATAATAATGATCAAACAAATCATTCAAGGCAGTGATGCTTGATCCATAACTCTTGATCAAGTAGCATAGCTAATCAATGTGTTGCAAAAAAAATATATTGAAATTGAATTGGGTGCGTTTAACTATTCAGAAACTCATGTCATCAATCAATTAATAGTGGTCATGTCATTGGAAAAAAAACATTCTTAGTACTCTCTCTAAAGTACTTCGAACATTTCCTCCAAAGAGCTTCACATATACCCAAGGGCATGGAGCAGAACTCGGCTTCGCACTGCTCCAGGCCACAACAGACTGTTTTTTGTTTTTCTGCATGCCAAGATTTCCCCACACAAATGAGCAATATCCTGAGGTTGATTGTCAATTATAGATGAACCAGTCCAAATCTGCATTCGTATAAACAACAATAGTAGAGGTGTGAAGCAAAAAAACAAACATGAGCTCGGTGTTCTTTTGAGTAATGGAGGATCCTGTGGGCAACTCTGAGATAGTGTTCATAGGGATCATGCATGAATTGACCTACAATACCTATTGCATGACAAATGTGAGGGTGAGTATGGGCAATGTAAATGAGTTTCCTCACAAAACGTTGGTAGTAAGTCTTATTCACTGGAACTACATTTGGATCATGAGTTAATTTCTCATTGGGATCCATTAGAGTTGTCACTGGTTTGCATAAGTGTAGGTTATTCTCATTGAGATCAAACTATTGAGATGAAAATCTAGTCATGTGGTTTATGACACCTGAGTCGATGATCCATGAACTAGAGAAAGAAGTGCGTGTCAAAGGGATGATACCCTTGGCAGAGTAGGATTTGGTTGAAAATTAGTACGTCGGTTTCCCATGTTTCTAACACTTTTCTCTAGTATGGTTGGATTTGTGACAGTAATCATAAGTGGACCCAGTAGCTCAAGGAGGGTTTGAGAGTGTTAAATACTATTAGTGGCCAAGACAGATAATTCGACTGAAGTAAAAGTGTCGAGCATGACAATTCTTCAGCTCTCTCCGTGTTGAATTTTTGTAAAAGCTGCACGAGCAAAATGAAGTGGATCCCGACCAAGGATACAATCTCGGAATTCATCAACGTCATTGTTAAGACATGCTATAAATTGGAACATGTAGTATTTTTCTACAATTTTCTAAAGAGGAAAGATCTGTCTGAGATTCCCCCGTGTAATCATAGTAGAGATCGCGTTTCGTTCATAAGGATACCAAATCATTGTAATACTAGGTCACCGTTATCGATCCTTGTTTTACCTCGTGGATCTTCTTTGACACCTTATAAAGTTGGTCGGAGTTTCCACCATCTGAATAGATATCCCGAGTTGCAGTCCATATGGCACTGGCATAAGGTAAAAATATATACAAGCATCCAATCACAGTCTCCATGGAATTGATTAGCCACTACATGATCATGAAACTCTCCACTTCTCACGCTGCATATGTTGGGTCAATCTTCAGAGGTTCATGAATCATACCTGTAAGATAGTTTAATTTTTTGCGTCCTTTGACGAACAATGAAACAGATCGGGACCCTTGGAGAAAGTTAGAGCCATTAAGTATATGGGGGGTGATTGAGAAGTTCCCATGGTTTTCCAGCCCTCCGGTCTGTGGACGGATTCAGATTGGTGTCAATCCTCCGATGGACTCAAGTACATCATCAGAAAGAGTCTCAGTGGTGAATTCCTCCATGATTCCTACTAAGTCAAAGGTAAGGTTGGGTTGTTGAGACAGAGGGTTTGGCTGCAGGAGGGAGATTGGGTTGGCTAGAAGCACCTACTAGAATGATCATGCTGCAGTATGTTTGGTCCTGGTTGGAGGGATCGGCGGTTGTTAAAACAATAGGCAAAAATGTCGGTTTAGAAGAACCACGGGAAGAGCTACGGTGAGAACCTGGCTAGAAAAGCCGCAGGAGGAACAGCAGGAAACTGATCAGGCCAACTGAAAGGAGATCTGGGCGGTTTGAGGGACATTCGGCGACTGGAAGACAACTGGAATGAGATTCGGCCGACTGGAAAAAAAGTCCAACGGCTGATAATTATAATAGTAATTATTATGAAAAATTTACTAATTATATTATGCCTAATTATTTTAATTCATAAAACTTGAATAGTCATGAAAAAAATCCTAATTAATAGAAAAATGTACTAATTACATGGATCCATTATTATTTGATAAATTATCTCAATCTTAATTATCATTATAATTACAGTTGGATCAAAAAATTCCTCACGAGCACGATTTTCAACGTGAAGAGGAAATCTAAGATCACTTCAAAAAGATTAAATCTAAACAACCTTTTTATGATAACTATTTTGGAGGATAAATAAGGTCAACGACAATGTAAAATTTCTTCCGCAATGTTTTGCTCGTCAAGATAAAATTTCTTCACTGGTCAACTTGCTTAGTTGCCCTATAATGTCTCCAAAGATCTATAATTTTTGGTTCTGAGCCCACCTATTTATGACCTGCATTTTGTGAATTTCTTGGTCTTTTTGTGTTAGCTTTTATTGTTGGATGCTCATTTCACAATTGTAATTACGCTATGCTTCTGGTTGATTTTATCAACTTGTGCATTTGATTGTCATTAATGAATATATCGGGCAATGCCTTCAATAACTCCTCCGCACCTCCTTCATCCCCTGCCAAAAAAAAAATCAACTTGTTTTTTCCCACACGCATACAAGTGTCAGAAACTTAGGGTCTGTTTGGGGTGAAGTGTTTCACGCGGCACGATAGGCCGCTGCACATTTTTGTCGTTTGGGGCGGAGTTTGGATTGCGGCGGCTTTGCCATTTAACAAAAGGCGGGTCATGGGGTTGACCCTGCGGCTCGCATTTCTTCTTGTATTTTTTACCCTCTTGCCCCTCGTTTCGACCGCGCATTCGTATTTTTCACATTCATTTCCCGTGGAGCTTCAGCTTCCTCTGCCCTAACTCGTCATGTTGGACACCATCTTCTTTCGGTATCCCCTCTCCCTATATATTTTTGAGACATTTTTCATTTCTCGCGGATTTGCGTCATATGGATTTGGCTGTATTTTTCTAGTTTGGAGCTTCTATCTGGTGATGGTACTCTAGTTTGATATGGTAGATTTGTCTGTGATTTTCTTCTTTCGTGCTCCTATTTTGCAAAACTTATGCTTAGAAAATCATATTTTTCAATCACACACAATCTATGAAGTGGCGCAGTGAAATAGATAGCCCCAGACAATTATTGTGAAAGCATATCATGCATGATTATTGATACCCCATGGGGCACATAATAAGAAATTATTGTGAAAAATGACAACAAATCATCATTGTCATCATTTTTATGTTCACTGCTAGGAAATATACATAGAGTTTCATGTTTTGTTATTGAAATTCGGTAGTAATATAATTTGAAACATTCTTCTAACAAGAAAAACATATTTTTCAATCACATACACACTTTGAAGTGAGGCGGGAAAATATATAGCAATATGACTGTGAAAGCATCATGCATGACTACTGATATCTCTTGGGGTATGTAATGAGAAAATGTTGGCAGAAAGAGTAATATATCATATTTGTCATCATGTTTATGCTCACTGATAGGAAACAAATGTAAAATTTCATGTTTTGTTACTGAAATTCAGGACTAATACCACTTGGGGCACTCTCAGGACAAAAAAATAATATTTTTCAATCACACACACGCTCTGAAGTGAGACAGAGAAATAAATAGCCTCAGACAATTACTGTGAAAGCATATCATATATAACTACTGATACCCCTTGGGCATATAATGAGAAATTATTGTAAGGAAGAGCAACAAATCATCTTTGTCATCATTTTCTTGTTCACTATTAGAAAACATATATAGAATTTTTTGTTTTGTTACTAAAATTCAGTAGTAATACCACTTAGAGCATTCTTGTGAGAAGAAAATCATATTTTTCAATCACACGCATTCTGAAGTGAGATAGAGAAATAGATAAACGCAAAATATGATTGTGAAAGCATATCATGCATAGTTACAGATACCTCTTAGGGCATATAATGAGAAAATATCAGAAGAAATGACAACATATCATCTTTGTCGTCATTTTATGCTCACTGCTATGAAAGATATGTAAATTTTATACATTGTTACTGAAATTCAGGATTAATATCACTTGGGGCACCCTTACGACAAGAAAAACATATTTTTCAATCACACACAATCTATGAAGTGAGACAGCAAAATAGATAGCCTCAGCAAGTACTGTGAAAGCATATCATGCATAGCTACTGATACCCCTTGGGGCATATAATGAGAAATTATTAAGAGAAAATATCAACATATCATCTTTATCATCAATTTTATGCTCACTGCTAGGAAACATATGTAGAATTTCTTGTTTTGTTACTGAAATTCAGTATTAATATCACTTGATTCTTATGACAAGAAAAACATATTTTTCAATCACACAACTCTAAAGTGAGACAGAAAAATAGGTAGCCTCAGATAATTAATGTGAAAACATATCATGCATAGCTACTGATACTCCTTGGACATATAATGCAAAATTATTGTGAGAAAGAGCAACATATCATTTTTGTCATCATTCTTATGCTCACTGCTAGAAAACATATGAAGTTGTGGTCTGTTAACCATGCTCATCCAAACCTATTTTTCAAAATTTATTATTAGAAAATCATATTTCTCAATCACACACACACACTCCGCAGTAAGACAGTAAAATAGATAGCTTTAGAAAATTACCGTGAAAGCATAATATGCATAGCTCCTGATACTTTTTGAGGCATATAATGAGAAAATATTGTGACTAAGAAAAACATAGTTTCTATTTTATGAGAAGAAAAATATTTTTCAATCATATATACACTCTGAATTGAGACAGTCAAATAGAGAGCCTCAGAAAGCTACAGTGACATGATATTGTGCATAGCTATTGATATCCCTTGGAGCATATATATTGTCAGAAAGTACAACAGAACATGACACAGCTTCTTTTTTATGAGAAGAAAAATATATTTCAATCGCACACACTTTGCATTGAGGCGGTGAAATAGATAGCCTCAGAAAGCTAAAGTGACATGATATTGTGCATGACTATTGACACCCCTTGGGGCATATATATTGTCAGAAAGGACAAAAAAACATCATTTTCATCATTTTATTGTTCAATGCTAGGAAACATATATAGAATATCATGCATTATTACTGTAATTCATCATTAAAATCCCTTGGGGCATTATATGAATTAATATTATAAGAAGGGGCAACAAATCATCTTTGTCAGCATCTTTGTACTCACGGCTTCTGTTTTTTCTATCATAGTAATAAAATGGCTAAAACGAAGGAGATTGGTTTGTCCGGATTGTGGGACAGAAACCAAAACAATCTTTTGTGACCTTTGCCTCATCGAAATTGATCTGGGCAATAGACTCACTACATATTTTAACAAGGAATAATGGCAGAATATTATAAAAAAAATTCAAGAAGAGCACAGGCAGAGGTCACACGATGCACGTTACATACTGTTCTTTAAGGCAGCATTTCTAATTCATTGCAGTAAGCTTTAAATATACAATTCGTACATGAAAAACTCATTCTAATTTGAGTAGCATTGCATTAAAGCAATAGAAGAAACTCATGTTGATGCACAGGTTTTAAATAATGAGAAGATTGCATTCATCGGTCGTTATGTGGCCCCTATGCAGAATATCATGGTTATTTGTGACTTCTACATGTGTTTTACTTTTATCATGCCCGATTGAGAGGGTAGTGCACAAGACAGTAGAATTTTCAAGACTGCAACGCGAAATACCCAGTACAACTTCCCACATTCTCTTCAAGGCATGTTCTAGCCCCAAATACTTTGGTGATTCACTTTAACCTTTATACTAATTATGCAATGCATTATAGACAAATATTATTTGGTGAATACTAGATATTCGTTGTGGTGAGGGTATGTCAAACTCTTTTTTGATACAAGATATCACATACATGATTGAGCGAGCTAGCAATATTACACATGGCAGAAAGAAGTTGTTTAATAAAAAATATTCCTCCTTACGCGGTGTCATCGAGAGGACGATTGGTGTTTGGAATAAGAAATGGGTTATACACCGCAATATGTCATCTTACATGTTTCTCAAACATGTATAGATTGTGATTGTCACGATGACTCTGCACAATTATTTTAGACGACATCCTTCCCGCAATGACATTGACTTTCATAGGACCGATGACGATCAGAAGCATGTACCTCTGGAAGCATTTGAGCACCACATCGGGCACTTTCAGTCACGAGTTAAGAATGATCATTCCATTATCTGTACTAGAGAGGGGGAGGGTGCAAACAACATGGCGGAACTAATGAAAAAAATTATTGATGCGTTAGTAGAAGGTTGATTGGATTATTTGTAATTTATTCATTATCATGTGTAATTCATTTCATTTGTTAAAACATTTTTAATATTCATATTGGATAGTGAGCTTTCGATGTTATATTTCTTTTATTCAAAGACATGTATACTTTACATTTAAATTGCTTGTTTGAAATTTTTACGCTATCTGTAAGTGTAAATTTTTAATTACTTATTTTAGCAAATTCAATTTTTGTCTTCACTAATGCATTGTCTTTTGCAGCGACGGGGAAGATGAGCTCAAGGACTTCAGAGGCATCCCGACGATTGCTATGCAACTGCGAACTAAATACTTCCCTATTGACGTCACATCAGACCCATAACTACGGGAGACAATGCAGAGCAGTATGACTTCTTCCGGTAGGCAAACAGTCCAACGAATTCCACGATCGATGGTGATCGGGAATGGATACCATCATTGGTGAACAGTGAAACACATAACATACACCGTCTGCATGTTAAAAATAATATAATAATTTTTTTTTTTTTTGCGCTTTAGTATTCGTTGTTAAGTGAGGTGTGTATCTAAACTTTTATACTGTTCTGAAGTAAATTTTTGCTTTTGAAGTATCGAATATATGGTTATGATAATTTTTGTATGAACAACATTACTAAAGAGGGGCAGAATTGTTATTTGTCCAAAAACAAAAAACAACTGAAACAAACAGTCAGTCAACTCCCTAGCAACCGCTTCTTGGGGGCAGCTAAGCTGCAGTTGATAAACTGTTAAGCTGCAACTACCCCAAATAGACCCTATATGTTGCTGATTGATTGATACTTTTGTGCAGTGTGAGATTGTTGTTATAGGCGGGCACCAATAGCCAAGACCAATGCAATCAGGCATGAGTAATGAGTCATGTCAGTGGGAACAGAATAAACAATATTTGTTTTCACCAAAAGGCCTACATACTTACCTAGATCTGCCACCGCCAACCGTAGATAGATAACATGCGGATTGTTCGAGTAGACTCGCAAGTCGTTAAGCTGTCCCATCCACATAATGCATCCACTCCCGGCGCCTGTGAAATTCGCCGACGAATAAGCCGTGCAGGAGCAATTCATCAAACACCTTTCTCTGCACGCATCCAACTCCAACCATCTGTCCTCCACCGCCACCGAAGTATCCGGTAGCTTCACAGCGCTTACCGGCACAAACCCATCTGTAGAGCTTCTTGTCCCGTTTCGGTCGCAATCCAATTCCGTCTTCCTAACGCATCCACCCGACCAATCCATCATCACCCAGTTCGCCGGATATATCGGCTGAAATCCATGCAAGCAATTACACATAGGTAAATTGCTCGCGTTGCATATCCCGAAAGCCCCGCAATAGCCGTAATGGTCGCAATGATCGTCTGGTTCTTGCCAGAAGAGGCTCCATTGACCCGGCGGATCAAGCCACAGCAAGCGCTCCCCGTTGCCGTCGGGCGTTAAGATGAGCCTCGTTATTTGGTTTCCGTTCGGCTTGTAGAAGTACACGACCTCGTCGGCGTTGGAGACGAAAGTGATGGTGAAGAAAGCGAATGTTCGTGTCTCCGGGCTGCCGGAAAATCCGGCGCCGATCCACGGACCGCCGCGCCAGAACCAGGTGGAACCCTCGGTGGTAACAAGCTGTGGAACGCCGGAAAGGTGAAGGTTTGCGGTGTAAGGCCCCGGCGATGGATCGGAAGGGCTCGCCCAAGAGGTGATGTTGCGGATGAGACCGGATCGCAGATCATACCCTAACTTCATCCCGGCGAGGAATGTGTCCGTTGGGTGGTCGAAGCTCTGCCATATATACTCTGAATTATCAGAGTTGATGGCGGTTAGGAAGATCAATACTGCAAAAAAAATTTTCTTACCTAAAAACTAAATTTAATTTCCCATACTATTATTAACTCCTCTGACGACTAGGTTGCCTGTGTCAAGAAGTTGAGCTATCGGGTTGACGATGGATGTCTTCGTTTCATTAATGGCAGGGGAGGTGAAAGACGACCAGTACACGGTGGAGTTACCGTCGATAACAACCAGCTTGCCGTCGGAAGAGAGGGTGAGGGCCGCCGTAGACACGGTGATAGGACTGTTCCGATTGGCGACCCAAACGATATCGTGAGTAGGGATCTTATTATACCAGATAGCGACGTAGCGTCTGGTGGAGGAGTTGGTAGGGCTGAAAAAGCCGAGGGCGAAGAGGCCGGAGAAGGATACGAGCTTGTCGCCGTCGTAGAGAATTGTCGAAGAGTTAAGTGTATCGCCGCCGCCGCTGGTTAGGGTGGTAAAGAGGGCAATGGGAGCGAAGAAGAGGATGAGTTGTTGAGTTTGTATACTTTTCATAATGCTTTTGATGAATGAAAGTGGTTGTGGTTCCCTTGATTTTATTAGCACTTAGAAGTCTATGTGTTTGATATAATATTTATACTATATTGACTGGAGTTCTTGACTAGACTCTTGAAGGGAAGAAAAGTTGGTGGGTTGAACTTGCGTGTAGATTTTTATCACCTAGTAAGTTTTTTTTATTATTATTTTTATTATTTTTTATTTTTTTTGTAAAAATGTCAAATTTTGATTAGACACGCCAACTCGGCTCGAACTTTACTCGAAAAATTCAATATTTTTCAAGTCGGGATTTGGTCAGATAATTCAACATGTTTATTATTCGGTTCGGATTCGAGTTAAACCAGAAAATCCAGACATTACCCAAATAAGCACAAAATTTCTGGTATGTTTGGGTTAGTGGGTCTATCTCAGGTTCGGGTCTTTGTTTTCGACACGTTTTTCATTTAGGTTGGATTGGGGTTGACACTATTAGGGTCGGGTCATTTTCGGGTCAAACTCGAACTCAACCCGAATTGACACCCGGCTTTTTGAGCCTCCAGGAAGATTGTTAAATCGGTACATCAAAATATGTCACAATCCGGACGACTCGATGTGTGGACGACCAACAACATAAATAACTTGTAATTTGGATGACTAGCAGTCTGAACGGACTGCACCCTAAACGACCAGCAACTTAGGTGACCTACAGTCTAGGGTTGTAAATAAACCAATGCACTCGATTAATGCTCGATCATATTTTTGCAAATTACTAAACAAAAAAACTTAAAAAACAATTTTAAAAAGCTTGAAGTTTAAATGAAGTGAACATTAATATATTTGAACTTATTCATTTATGTTCACGAACAACTCCTTTGTCATTCAACAAGTAATTTATTAAATATTCGATATCAAGCTAGATCAAATGTTGCATATTATATATATATATATATATATATATATATAATTTAAATAATTTAATTAGTTAGAATTTATTTAATTGTAGCTTTAGCTGTAATATATTATTATATAAATAATATTTTAATTTTAATTTTTAATTAAATAATTATTTTATTAACAAGTGAATGATAATTTCAAATGTGATATTTATAGTTAAAAAGTGTGTCTTAAAAGATTTTTCTTGTATGATTTTTCATAACCTTCAATGTAATGAGTTTATTTTTTATGGTCATCACACTGCAATTACCAATAACATTAATGTTGATTGTCTTATTGTTGTTTATTTTCTTATTAATATGATTAAATAAATGTTCATTCCCTTAAAATTTATGATCAATTTAATTATGTAGCTAATTAGTAAAGTTTAAATATTTTAAAGTTCATAATCAACAAATTGGTGGCTAAAATTAGAATTACAAAATTATTTATTAATTTTTTTTATATGAAAGATAAATTCTCATTTGAATTTTTGGCTCGTTTACTCGCTCGTTTAAATACTTATTCTCTTGTTATAAACAAATAAAGTTTAAACATTAAAAAAATAAAACAAATCAAGTTTGAGCAATGTATGAAAGCTCGACACAAGCTCAAGTAGAACATGAACAACTTATAATTATACCAAACCAAGTTCGAACAATGATATACTCGGCTCAGCTTGGCTCGATTACAACCCTACCGCAATCAGGGCGACTGACATCCTGGACGACCCATAGTATGAACGATCCTTAACTTGACGGCCCAACGGCCCAATAAGGCCAACGATCATGGGCCACACATATGTAAATCAAACATAATAACTTATACAACTCTTTTTAAAATGAGGTTAGAAATGTAATATATTTATACTATACTCGATCTTCTATAAATAAGTAAATCCTTTATAAAAAAGCCAAAAGTCTACCGCCGCAAATTTTTTAGCACGCATCACCAATCATCCCTAATACACCTAA
>NEWO01000126.1:151205-180305 GCA_003013225.1 Phalaenopsis aphrodite | reverse complement strand
ACTACGGCTTACGACACGCGCGCACACACACACAGATCTATATATCATCAAATTTTTTTTTTTCTGACGTTTGAAAATTTATGTATTTATGTATGTCACGATCGAATAATTTTGACATTTGAACGCTAAATTAAAAAAACGGATGCAAATTGCAATGTTTTAAGTGTCATGCATATAAATAGCAATGTTTTAATATTAAATGTACAAGTATATAAAAAAAAAAATTGTAATGCGTATGAGTTGAATAATAATTGAGTGAGAGTGAAAACGATCAATATATCGATAAGACTTTTTTTATTATTATTTTGATTTTTCTTAAGCATAATGAAAGCATTAGCTCAATTTAATAAATCAAAGAAATCATGGCACGGGGGAGGACTTAGTGCTTCATAAGATATAATCAAGATTCAATATATAGACTTTAAAATAAAAGAAGATTTACATGTATAATTTTCAATTCCCTGTGTATTTATATATCTAACACTTAAACTTTAATGAAAAAAGAAATAAACTAGAAAAGACAAAAGTACATGTGAAATTTGGTAACACGATGTGATACACATCTAACAAATCTCCATCATCAGACATGAAACTTGAAGCATGACAAGAAATTTGAAGTGACTTTTTGAGCAAGAAATATTCAAACCTCAATTACAAGTCATCCAAAAATCAGATTTCAGCAAACTTATAGTCAAGCTGACTGGATCGATAAGTAGAACCCAATGATACCAAAATTGGTCTAATCTGAATCAAATCGAGCCCAGATCAAGCTATTAAACCACTATTGAAAGTTTTTAAAACACATTTGGAAGGTCGAACGAAAGTCGATTATGACAAGTTTATAGTCAAATCGACCGTCTTGACAAGACAAATCCAATGAGCCTAAGATCACTCAATTTCGATATCATTAAGGCACTCAAATGTTCATCAATTTTTCCCAGTTTGAGAAAAGTCCTTTGAGTCGTCTGATCAAAGTGATTCATATTCCTGCATTAATTGCACCCAGAACTTTATAAATAGAGCCTCACCCCTCTCATAAGGGGAGGAGGAGAGCTCGAGGCTTGAAAAAGAACTTAAAGTTTTGATAAGAAACTGAAGTCCAGCACCACTTCCGCCGTCGTTGATCACTGCCAACTGTCGTTGATCACTGTCGACTCTCATCTACCATCGCTAACCGCCGACTGCTGTCGACAAGCATCAACCGCCGTCGAGCACTCCCGTCGCAATTGACCACAGCTGACCGCCATTGTCTACCGTCGACGGTTGTCGATCACCACCAACCACTGTCGACCACCACCGATCGGATGCTTAAAATCACTATCGATTGCGCTAGTCGCCGTTGTAAGTTTGAAAACCTAGCTACTATTTCCCGTCTGTGAGACAGATAGTTGCAACTTTAATCATCTTTTTATAGTATAACTCTTCAGCTGGTCAGACCTCGTGATTTTTCTTTTTCCGGGTTTTCTACTTAAAAATTTCTAGTGTAATTATTAGTTGTTTTTTTCTTTTCTGAGTGTATGATGAATCTTCATATCACATTAAGATGTTAATCTATCACTCTACTGCCGTGAATTTCTTAGCACATAACAAGATAATAGACAACAGTTAATCGAGACATCTATGGAATCCCCAAGAACACGATGTCTTGTGGAAACATGATGGTGGATCCTTTGCAGAATGCTCCCTCATTTTGTCTAGCTCCCATTTTAATATCATTTTGATGTTAGATATGTGATACATAGGAATTGAGTGATATCTAAGTAAACGCCCCCACAAGAAAGATTTACAACATGCATACCTCTCAATTCTTATCCAATTACATGTCTAACACCTTGACTTCAATTTTTTTATCTATATTTCACTTTAAAATGTGTATCTCATCTTCTTTAATTCTCAAAATATTAACATTTTATTGTGGTATAAAACATTTGGGCGGTATTAATATAAAAAAAATATATATTAGTGTTAAATATGCAAATGAAGAATAATTGATGGGTATGAATGTGTAGTTAGGGTTGTCAAAAAAGTTTGTTGTTTGTGAACAGTTCGTGATTGATTCGTTCGATAAGTAAATGAGACGAACGCGAACAAAATTTTTTCGTTCGGTTAGTTAAACGAATCAAACATGAACAGTGATGCGTTCGCTCGTGTTCGAATCGTTATTGTTCGAAATACAGAATAATTTAAAATAATTATTTATATAATTTATGATATTTTAAAAAAATTAAATGTTATAAATTATAATATATATTAAAATAATAATAATAATATATTAATATATTATATAAGTAATATACTAATATAGATATTATATATGTATATAATATAAGTTATATAATTAATATAATATATTATTTATATATATTAATATTAGGGATATCAAACTGGCTCATCGTTCATGAACAACTCGTGTTCATCGTTCACGAACAACTCGTGTTCGACTCGTTCACGAACAACAAAGAAACGAACACGAACAATGACTTCATGAACAATTTCGAACACGAGCTTATTTCAAACAAACTAAATTTCAAATGAACCGAACACGAACCCTAAACTCTATTTATTCGTGTTCGGTTCGTTTACTCCCCTACGCGTGATGCCCATTTTTCTATTTCTGAGCGAATTCCACAGATATGATTAAATAAATTAATCCAATAATTTTCTATTACAATATCTTTGCCGAAACTTTCTCTTCCAATACCTTACCATTAATAAGTAAGAAGAAAGGAGAGCCATAATTCATTGATAAAGCATTATGAATTTAGGAGGGGTTGTTGGCTTGGTTAATGCAATTAATGCTCTCGATCTTACGTTGTGCCGTGCTATTTGTTTAAACAAGTCGGACTTAGTCAAGAAAATCATAAGTGAATTATTTACATGCATACCAATCAATTATTATATATTTACATCTCTAACAACAAAAAAAAAATTAATTATTACATTTATATCATTTAATTCGGACTTAGACAACACCATTGTTTCATGACTAACTCGAGCGAGCAGAACGATAGTGTCAGGGAGTGGTGTTACGGTGTCAGGAGCTTTTTGTACGCACTTTGAAATTTAAGCCCTCATTTCAGGGAAGTATATAAGCCCTTGGTGTATTCTCGACTATGCATGAAAAGTGTGGAGCGGCGTCCATGTCGAGATATTGGATTTCAGTCAGTGAATTCTCTTGTGAGATCAAGAGTGAAAGAAAGATGAATTGTTGTGAGTTTCAATGACATAGAGTGCGGTTCTCAGTGGTGTAATTCTATACTGCTCCTTTCAGAGTAAAAATTTCGATAATGTTGGATCATAGATTGTCTTTTGTGTGCACACCTCGAAAGTTAAGAGTCGATTGATGAGAGAAAAAAGTGAATTAAGAGTTATTGTAGAGGGAACCGAGGGAGTCCCAATGACCTCGCTCTTTTTTGTTGTCATTTTGTCTCTTATTTATAAGAATGCATTTGGTACAATTACAAAGCAAGGATGGAAACCGTTCTTAGTATGATTAATGTTATAATAAATTGTATGGATCTCATTGCATATATGTATTATAATTTGAATTTTGATATGATGGTAATTTGTTGGTCGATTCATTAGAATGCGGCAAGTTGAGACGATCGGCTGAGTGATGACATTGTTTTTTGTCGGTCAATCAAGACATCCAGTCGAGTGTTGATCTCGGTCGTCATGGTGAAAAGTATGTCATTCGATTAGTCGTGGCCAAGGTTCTCGCCTGCACCTTGGTCAGTTGCAACTATATGTCGTTTGTCGTTTGTTGTTTGTCTGTGTCTTCGTCTACTTGGTCCGTTCATCGCCTCAACTAGACATTCCCTTTCACAATGTCTTGGGCGAATATTGTTGCTACCTATGCGAGATAGTCGACGAGACTCATTGCAGGGATGAACTGCACTTCACTTTTAGCAGATATTGAGCTTTAACTTATTCAGGGTTTAGAGGCGCCACTTTTCATGCTTGTCGTTGAATTATCGGTCGACTGTTTACGTTTAGTGGAAGTTTTTTTGTTTTTGATGGTTCTTTCTCTTTGAGATTCATGTCAGTAGTTCTAGTGTATACATGTGTGGTATGACTTCGTGATTTTTTCTATTCTCAGATTCTTCCACGCCGTCATTACGTGCTTTTACTAGATTTTCTTGTCGTGTGTTCTGTTATTCAATTTATTGTTTGGGATATGTCAAATTGATGTGTTTTTTAGCAGTGTGATTTTAAGTTTGAATCCATCATCTCATATTTTTTTATCCCAATGGATGTCTAATTACATAAGAATTGAGTGGTA
The DNA here is from genome assembly GCA_003013225.1 of Phalaenopsis aphrodite. NCBI lineage: Eukaryota > Viridiplantae > Streptophyta > Magnoliopsida > Asparagales > Orchidaceae > Phalaenopsis > Phalaenopsis aphrodite. Next base: position 176,023 of record NEWO01000126.1, on the reverse strand, counting down.
TGGATGTAAATATTTTTTCTCAATGTGCTTCCCTGCATTTTTTATCTAAACTAAATAGTATATATACAGTATTATATGAACTGTAACTTGAGGAGTCCGAAGATGACGAGGAAGGCAATATTCCTCCCACCAATTCTCTTCCTCTTCTTCTTCTTCTTCTTCTCAGTCTCCTTCGCCATAGACATCCTTACTCCATCTCATCCCCTCTCCAATGGCGAAACTCTCGTCTCCCACAAGGGAAACTTCGCACTCGGCTTCTTCACCCCTCCCAGCTCCACAAACCAATACTTAGCCATTTGGTACCACAATCTCCCAATCCCTACCGTCGTCTGGATCGCCAATCGCCGGAATCCCATTCCCAATCTCAACGCAACACTATCAATCTCCTCCGGCGACGCCTCTCTCCTTCTCCTAGCTTCCGCTAATTCCACCCCTCTCTGGTCATCCCCTTCCTTCCCCAATTCCATCTCCAATCCCATCGCCCAACTTCTCGACACCGGCAATTTCATCATCAGAGCTCAGAATTCCACCTCACACTTATGGCAGAGCTTCGATTACCCAACCGACGCCTTGCTCTCCGGGATGAAGCTTGGCCCCGAACTGATAACCAGTATCAACCGTAATCTCACGGCGTGGCGGAGCAAGTCCGATCCATCGCCGGGAAAATATGTATTAGCGATGGATCCCATTGGTGTCCCCCAGCTGGTCATCCACGATGCTTCTGGCAGGTGGATCTGGCGTGGGGGACCATGGAACGGCTACACCATCTCCGGCTTCTGCCCTAAAAAATTACTCTCCGTCGGCCTATACAAAGACTTCAACCAATTCTTCAATTCCACTCCGGTGGAGATCTACTACTACTTCAACACCATCGTCGACGCCATTGCTACACTGACAATGGATACAGATGGGGTAGCCAAGTTATACGAATGGAAACCAACGTGGAAGAAGTGGAATCTCGTGTGGCTAGCACCGATCGACCCCTGCGACTTTTTTCCAGCATGCGGAACCAATTCCGTCTGCGATTCGAGCAGCTCGCCGATGTGCCAGTGCTTTGATGGCTTTGAACCCAGGAATCCGGTGAAATGGAGCCGGGGAGAGTGGTCAGATGGGTGTGTGAGAGTGGCGGAACTTGGCTGCGGGGTGAATGGAACCGACGAGTTCATGGTGGTACGGGGAACGATGCTGCCGGACACGAGGGAGGCGGTGGCCGATGTGAGCTTGGGCTTGCATGGGTGTAAGACAAGGTGTTTGATGAATTGCTCGTGTAAGGCTTATGCAGGTGTTCATCTTAGCGGTAGAGGAAGTGGGTGCTTGATTTGGATGGCAGAGATTAATGATCTTAGAACCTCTGCGAGCGAAAGTCCGCAGGATATCTACATCCGGGTGGCGTCACGCCTTAACAATTCTAACGGTACGTACATATTGTTCTATATTGGTTTTGTAATTTCGAAAAAAAGTTAGATCGAAGTATATGTTTAACTTAGATTAAGATAATCCTTTTATTTATGAGATTTAGATATTATATATTATTCAAATGTTAAAAGAGTTTAGTCAAGACGAGTTTTAAATTTATTAGATTTATTTTATATAAATTGATCATAAATAATGCATATTTCATGTATATATTTTCTTACTGATGAATGGGCAATACAAAATCATAGAAGTGATCCAAGTAATTTTAAAAAGATTTGATGTGCTGTATCGATAAAATGATTATTTATTGTCTTAATATTACGCGAAAGTACATCACACACACATGTAATTGATTTTGAAGTATTTACTTGGAAAACTCTGAAAATGGTGAAAATCATGGGATCTAGCAGAGTCATAACGATCCACTATAAGTTGAGGACTACACGTACATGTCGTTGTCCCACAGATGGAAAAAAATTACACAACTTCTTGAAGTACGACGGTCGTATGCAGAAGGACTCGTTGTCCAATGGTCCAGAGTGGTTACAATTGGGAGTTGTCAGAACTTTGGTATGCAATCTTAAAATTGCATCGTGACGCAGTGTTCTAGATGACGCACTGCTCCGTAGGGTGTCTCGTTACTCTACGACTTTGGTTGTTACTCCACCCGGTGCTTTGTTACTTTGCAATCTACAACTTAACTATGCATAATGATCTATTACTCCACAACATACGTCGTAGCTCTTATGGTGTTTCTTTACTCCGCAGTGTACACCATGGCTCCGCAAGGGGCTTCGTCGCGACGAGCAGGGGGCAGCCAATGGTAGTTGTCAGTGGATGGTGAGCGATGGTTGACAGTGGCCGACATCTATGAGAGTGGGAATTATTCATCGAGTGTTCAGTTTGTAACAACAATGGAAGTCAGCTCCTTCTGCTGGTCCACCTCATACTCTAACTCTCCCCGTCTCTTTCATGATGTTAACTGAGCCCGAACCCGCGAACCGCTCCCTGTTCCCGATCGCAGGAAGTCGCGACCTTCCACGAGAACTGTTCCTGCGATCCATGGTTCGCGAATCATCGCGAACGTCTCGCCTACCGTTCGCGTCTCTCACCACTCCCTAACTGTTCCCGCCTCATCTTCGTGATAAAAGGAGCGGCTCTCCTTCAAATTTAACACGGCCCTTTCATGTTCTTCTTCGATAATTTTGCTTTCACAGGATAGAGGAAGAGAAGTGCAAGCAGTGTGTGTGTGCGCTTTGCAGAAGGAAGAAAGAAGAAGAAGAAAATTGCTCTCCCTAAACTTCTTCTTGGTGGCTTGTGGTAGAAGAAAAATTGGGTTTATTTCTCTTGTACGTTTATTCTCTTCATGTATCTCGGTGTAGAGAGAGGAGAGTAGAGAAGTGAGAGAAAGAGTTCGCTCTTGTAAGTTGAGACGATCGACTGATGTAAGTTCATCAAATAGTAAAATCCTCTGCAACTCCATTGACGTAGTCAATTTGCCGAACCACGTAAATCTGTGTGTTCTTTTTTGGTGTGAATTTTCTCGTTCTATTTTTCTCTTCATCTTCAATCGTTCTATTTTATTCTATACAACACAACAACTGGTATAGCGTCGTGTTTCGGATCTGAGGAAAGACAATGGCTGCAGATAAAGTGAAAGTTTCAGGGATCGAGAAGTTCGATGACACTGATTTTTGTTACTGGATGATGCAAATAGAGGACTACCTCTATGAGAATAAACTTCATCTACCGCTATTGGGAAAAATACCTGAAAGGATGGATAGGTTTGAGTGGAATTTGTTGGATTGACAAGTTCTGGGGGTTATTCGATTGACCATATCGAGGTCTGTTGCACACAACGTCGTTAAGGAAAAGACTACTTCAGATCTCATGACAGCCTTATCTGGTATATATGAAAAGTCATCGACAAATAAAAATGTGTACTTGATGAAAAAGTTATCTAATTTGAAGATGACGGAAGATGTTTTTGTTGCTCAACACCTGAATGATTTCAATACTATCACAAATCAATTGTCGTCTATTGAAATTAATTTTAATGATGAGATACATTCGATGATATTGTTGACATCATTGTAAAATAGTTAGAAAGTCATGAGGATGGCAGTTAGCATTTCTGCAGGTAAATCTAAACTGAAATGCGATGATATTCGTGATTTGATTTTGACTGAAAAGGTACGCAAGAAAGATTCTGGCGAGATCTCATGTTCGAGTTCGACACTGAATGTTGATTTCAGAGGGAGATCATAGGATATGAACTCAAACAGAGGAAGATCAAAATCAAAGTTTGGTCAGCAGACAACCTGCTGGAATTGTGGCAAAGTTAGCCACATAAAGAAAACCTGTAGAAATCTCAAGAAGATTGAAAATGATAGTGTAAATGTGGTAACTAAAGAAACACATGATGCAGTACTGCTAGCAGTTCATAGTTCTGTTGATAACTGGATATTAGATACATGAGCTTCTTTCTATACAACATTCCATCGGGAATTGATGCAAAATTATACTACAGGTAACCTTGAGAAAGTATATCTGACAGATGGAGAAGCTTTGAATGTAGTGGGAATTGGAGACATTGACGTCGCACTCCCAAATAAGAACAACTGGACTTTGCAAAAGGTCAGACACGTTCTTGAGTTGAAGAAAAACCTCATTTCTGTTGGACAGCTCAATGAGGGTGGTCATTCAGTAGTGTTCTCAGATAGCACCTGGAAGGTTACCAAAGAAGCATTAGTACTGACTCGGGGTAAGAAAACTGACACACTATATATGACTACAAGTTTACTCAGACGTGAACACATGAGTCAGAGGTGCATTGTGGGGAAGCAGAAGAAGATCAGTTTCTTGAAACGTGGCAGAACTCCAAAGGCAGGAAAGCTAGATTTAGTACACACAGATGTGTGGGGGTCTTCTCCAATGGCATTTCTTGGAGGTTTTAGTTACTGTAGAAATGTAAGTTTTGTTGATCTACCAGAGGCAACAGTGCATGACAGTGATAGAAGTAAAGAGGAGAATGAGTCTGGAGCACCTTTTCCTATTGTTCGACAGATAGATGGTGGAAAACCAAAAAGTTATGAAGAAATCTTGCAAGCTGAAAAAATAAGCAAGTGAGAGCTGACAGAACTTTCACCGGGGAAGAAGACATTACACAATAAGTGGGCGTACCGGGTGAAGACTGAACTTGATGGCAGTAAAGGTTATAAGGTCAGACTTGTTGAAAAAGTCTTTCAGCAGAGGCGGGATGTTGCCCATACTGTGGGAGTGTAAGTAGAGACAAGGGTAACCCAGGAAATAGCTTGGAGGTGCAAGACTATGTGGTTTTTGCTGATATGTTGACTAAGCGCGTTATTCTTGAGAAACTGAAGTTGTGCGTAGCTTCAGTTGGTCTTCTGGTGTGAAGACAACGACTTTGAGTTGCAAAGCTTAAGGATATTCATGTTTGAAGAAAAGGGTGATGCCGCTAGTGGAGGATATCAGATCGAGGAAGAAGACGTTGTAGTCTGTGTATCGGTCACCAAGTGAGAAATTTGTTAGCTGGAGCCCGAACCCGCAAACCCTGTTCCCAATTGCGGAAAGTCGCGACCTTCCGCGCGAACTATTCCTGCGATCTGTCATTTTCTAATCGTCACAAATGTCCCTTCTACAGTTCGCGTCTCCCGCCACTCCCTAACTGTCCTCGCCTCCTCTTCGTGATAAAAGGAGCGACTCTCCTTCATATTTAACACGACCCTTTTGTGTTCTCCTTCGGCAGTTTTGCTTCCACGGGACAGAGGAAGAGAAGTGCAAGCAGTGTTTGTGCGTGCTTTGTGGAAGGAAGAAGGAAGAAGAAAGAAGAAGAATGTTGCTCTCCCTTAGCTTCTTCTTGGTGGTTGTGGCAGAAGAGAAATTGAGTTTATTTCTCTTGTACATTTATCCTCTTTGGTGTATTCGATGTAAAGAGAGAAGAGTAGAGAAGTGAGAGAGAGAGTTTGCTCTTGTAAGTCGAGACGATCGACTGGTGTAAATTTGTAAAGTAGTATAAGGCTCTGCAACTTCGTGGACGTGGACAATTTGCCGAACCATGTAAATCTGTGTGTTCCGCTGTGTGTTCATTTCTGATTTGAATTTTCTCGTTCTATTTTTCGCTTCATCGTCAATCTTTCTATTATATTCTATATATCACAACACATTAAGGGGGTAAGACTATTTTTAAATTTTGCTTTTAAATTTTGCAAGAGGCCTCTCTGAAAATAAGTAAGGAATTCTGACCGCTCCATCAAACGAACATGAAAGATTCTCTTGATTAGATGACATTTTGTAGATATTTCAGTTTGTTAACCATGACAATATTGAGCGATCTTGATCTTGTTAGATTCATTTTGTGGAGACACTCGATTTGACTATAAGTTTGTCAGATTTAATATCCATTTGACTCTCCAATTAGGCACCAAAAGTTTATAAAAGTAACTTAATGGTTTGATCTGAGACTGATTTGACTTAGATTGAATCAATTTCGATGTCATTGAGTATGTCTCATCGAGCCGATCAGTTTAACTGTAAATTTGTTGAAATCAAAGTTTTTGATGATTTTTAGTTTAAGTTTGAATATTTCTTGCTAAAAAATTACCTCTAGATTTGTGTCAAATGACAAAAATTTGTTGAGGGCGAATCCAGATTAATGATAATAATTTTTAGATTATTACATTATAAAAGTATGGCTATTATTTTTTTAAATATATTTTACGTAAACTATAAGATGTTTATAATATTATTAATTTATAGATGTTTTAATATTTGATTTTATTTCGTGCCAGAAAATTTGCGGCGGTAAAGTAATAATTTAACATCTCAGCATTGTACAAAGATTTATTACTTAGACATATGATTAAAAGTAAACAAGAGTAGATTCCAAGTTTTTTTTTCGGGGGAAACCTTTGCCATTTGAGGAATTCTTGGGGCCCTCACCTTATTTAGTTATTCACCATGTGATTATAGGTACATTTGTCCACCATTCTCTTAAATTAGAGAAGATAAAATTATAAAGTTGATAATCATAGTTGTATAATAATAGTTTAACGATAATAGTCGCAATCAAGTTGTAGTTCTAGGTGAAAATAGTAATAGCGGGCCAAAAATACCTTGGTTGATTGTTATGAAGGCAGTAGTCCGCCAAAATTATAGACGACAACTTTAATAGCTTCAACTTGCCATTGAGACCGTAGTTGAAAGTCGTAGCAATAGTTAACCATATAGGTTGGAGTTGATGGATTTAGGAACGTCAATTGGTTACAATGGCCGTAGTGGAGGGTTGTAATGACACCAGTTGACCTTGCATGCCGTAATTGGTCACACATGCTACAGTGAAAAGCTGTAACAACATCAGTTGGTCGTGAAGGATATGGTTGGTGTTATGATAGTAGGTGGTTGCAACAGAGACATCACTTGTCGATATACAACGTAAAAACAGAACTTCACGAATTTGGAGGAAGTCGTTGTAATCTAAATACGAGTAACTTGTAAGTAGTTGTTGCAAGGAAAGATCCAGTGTTATTCATTATTCTGTATTGGGGGTATATTATTTTAATGTATTCAGGATGCGTCGTTATACATTATTTGGAGTGCATCATTGCATTGTATTTGGGGTGTGTCGTTGCAACGTAGTTGGGTGCATCATTACAACATATTCAGGGTACGTCGTTATACCATATTCAGAATGTTTTGTTCACCACAATGTTATGCAAGACTCGTCCTAGGTTGTTAGTCAAAGGTTCTATTTAACGACCATAGTTTGTTATGAAAGTGATCGAATCAAGTCCCCTTGAGACCGAGTAAGCCCAAAATGAGGTGCTAGAGTTGATCTATAATTCTCGATTGTTGGGTGTAAGTCGAGACGAATCATCTTTTTCTTGAAAATATGGTTGCAACCATATGATATTTGACAACTTTTTGTTGTTGCTTTTGAACTTATTATTTTCTAATGAGGGCGTTATCTACATTAAAAAAATTAAAAATCAACAAAATTGATGGTTTTCAATTTAGACTGATTTTTCGGTATCGGCAACTTAAGCGCTGATTTTGCTCATTTATTGTGCAACAATCGAGTTAGGTGGTGGTTGCGCGGTGAGGGGGAAACAAAACTGTTTTTCACCTGATTCCAATTCCTTTCATGTGGATTTTGCTCTTTAAATAGCCTAAAAACATCAACTTATAATATGCAAAATTCTAATAGAAATCACTTGAAATATTTACCAAAGGTACTAATTTATCTTAGGAAATTAGCAAAAGTTGTAACTTATTGATTTCATTGACAGGGAGCAAAAGAAAGATATGGATTTTTGTCACAACAACAGCAATTTTATTATTCTTTCTGATAATTTTGATCTTAGCCATCTTGGTGATAAGAAAACGGAGAAGCATAGGTAAGCGTTTGAATTTATACAGATTTTCCTTGAATTGTTTGATAGTTTATATATCAAGTTGTTTGAATTCTCAATTGTCGGAATTATTTTTTTATGAATAATACACAGTATCCTCTCTAAATTGGGTTGATGAAATCATGGGCAAATTGGAAGCCGATATGAAAGGGAGTTCAAAAATTTCATTATTTCAATTTAGTCAATTAGAGAGTGCCACAAACAACTTCTCAGTTACCAACAAACTTGGAGAAGGTGGTTTCGGTCCTGTTTATAAGGTAACATTTGAACAAAATTTTATGATATTATTTAAAAAATATTTGGACGAATCATGATTTTGATATTTGAGTGCTGATCCTCTTTTAATGGACATATCAGGGTGAGTTACCAGATGGACTACAAATAGCCATCAAAAGACTGTCTGCAAGATCAGGTCAAGGATTTGAGGAGTTAAAAAATGAGATCTTATTAATTGCTAAACTGCAACACAGGAATTTAGTAAGATTATTGGGTTTCTGTATTCATGGAGAAGAGAAGATGTTGATATATGAATTCATGCCTAATAAGAGCTTGGATCTCTGGCTTTTCAGTAAGTTCTCACTGTAAACATCAATTCTTTTTTGGATGTAATAGTTATGTTTGATCTTTCACAGATGTTGAGCATGGATCAAAACTAGATTGGATGAGTCGATTTGAAATAATCGAAGGAATAGCTCAAGGGCTTCTTTATCTTCATAAACACTCAAGATTAAGAGTCGTTCATCGGGACTTAAAGGCGAGCAACATTCTATTGGATGCTGACATGAACCCCAAGATCTCAGATTTTGGCATGGCAAGAATTTTCGACTCTGACGAAATCCAAGCAAATACTCGAAGAATTGTCGGCACCTAGTAAGTATAATGAACCACTTCTCCATCATCTTTAAATAAATTTTAGAATACATAAAAATTGTATGCGACGTCTGTAAATGCCCTTAAAGTTTAATTTTTTCTACATTATGTATGGAAATTAGTTCTAATTGTTGCACATTTAGTGGTTACATGTCTCCAGAATATGCTTTCAACGGTCTCTTTTCATTCAAGTCTGATGTGTTTAGCTTTGGAGTGCTTCTCCTCGAGATTGTGAGTGGAAAGAGAAATGCTTCCTTTTATGAAATTGATTCTCCCTATAATCTCCTTTCATACGTGAGTTACTGATCCATCCTATGTTTTTTGGGAAATTTTTACATAGACAATTCTTATATATTTACATATCTCACACCTATACTTTCATATTTACATATTTATTACTTCAGTGCTTTAAACCTATACATGAACATATATGTTTGACTTTTGAAAAGTGTTGAGAAAGAAGGATAAAGAATCACAAGAATCAATAATAGTGAATCGGGGATTTAACGAGGTTCAGCAATATGCCTACGTTCTCGGGGCCAAATTTTACTGTTCGGTCACCGGATGTGCGGACAACGGACGAGATCTCGTCCGTTGTCCGCACATCTGGTGACCTGACAGAAAAAAACACTCATTCTCGGGAGCGATGAGCAACGTTTTTATTTTTGTTTTTTTTTTTAAAATTTCCTGAAGCTGCTTATCCCCTTAGGGGTATTAATACAACATATATATATATATATATATATATATATATATATATATATATATATATATATATATATATATATATATATATATATATATATATATANATATATATATATATATATATATATATATATATATATATATATATATATATATATATATATATATATATATATATCTGTGTGTGTGTGTGTGTGTTCCTAACCCTTCTTGAAATTACAAAATTACTTTGTACCGTACTGCAGGGGCGTTGCCCTCGCACCCTCAACACACTTAACAAACTCTCCCAATTGGGCAGATGCTCCAGCATTTGTCCCTTATCTGGTATATGAATCATATATAACAAAAAGTGATAATAGCGCTACTTTTGATGTGATATAAAAGGTTCGAGTGACATGTGTGTAAATAAGAAAGTTTCGGTGTGAGATATGTAAATACACTAGGACTATGTGCTGTGCATGAATGCATCAAAGTTTTTATGCCATTTAGCTATTTATTTCATAAATATTTCCAAAATCATTGTGATTTTGTATTGCTTGATTAGGCTTGGGAGTTATGGAAAGATGGAACATGGATGGAACTTGTGGATCCTGCATTAGGTAACAAATTTCGACATAATGATGTAGCAAGATGCATCTATGTGGCGCTTCAGTGCGCACAAGAAAGCCCTGATGATCGTCCTTTCATGTCTGATGTTATCTCCATGCTTGGCAATGAAAGCTTATATTTCAATCATATCAAGCAACCTGCTTTTTTCATCATGAAGAATGCTTCAGAGTCTAAATGGCCACCAAAATTGCAAGTAAACTATTCTTGTAATGGCCTTACTCTTTCAAGTATTACAGGCCGTTAATACTAGCCAATCTTTTTTTCTTTTGGGAGATTTACATATCTACCATCCAATTTTTATCTATTTACATTTCAACCCCCTAAACTTCTATTTTTCCCTACAGACCCCCAGAGTCAGAATTGAAGTTTGAGAGGTTGATAAGAATTTCGTGTAAGTCTACAAATGCCCAAATGTTTTTTTTTTTTTTTTTTTTGGTATTAAATGTTAGTTTTAGTTGATAGTATGTATATATGGAGTATAATAGCTTATGTTATAGTAGATGATGTACATGAGTAACACTAAAAGAAAAAATGTGGTGATTGTTTAATTAGCTACTTCTTTACTGGCAAAAAGTATTACGTCCAGAGTCTGGACGTAAGCTGCAACACTTAGTATGAAATATGTAAGTATGAATCACTGATTAACACTAAATGGAAATATGTAAGTATGAATCTACAACAGATGCGATCCACAGAAAGGAGCAAATGAGAAAAAAAGAAAAATAAAAAATGACCTCCGATGAATCGCAGCCGTTGTCTGGACGCAGCTAGCGTCCGGACCCTGTACATAATATTTTTTTCCTTTACATGAGGGATACTTTGATATTGCATGTCTTTTTATTTATTTATTTTTTTTTAGTTTGATATATTTTTTTCTCTTTTCTCTTCTATGTGCTGCTTTTTAATTAGAAAAAAAAATATTTTGGAATTTTAATGTAAGTTAAAATTACTTAAAAATGGAAAAAATTGAACTTTTGCTACGAGTAAAGTTGAACTTACACGACAGGTGTCGGAAGCATATGTGCGGTCGCATCTGAATCATTGATGCGATACAAAAATGATTTCATGTTCGAATCAGGCTTCATTTGACGTGCGTCGATGAAGTAAATTTTCTTATTATTTAAATATTATATAAATTTGAATATATATATTGAAATTCAGAATAATGAGCAATAAAGCGGGTTATTTCATTAATATAAGAAATGAGTATAAATAATCCTTGCATAAATTTTAGAATATGAATATATATATATATATATATATATATATATATATATAATATATAGAAAATAGAATTTTTATATTTCCATTCTTATGTATATTCATATTCAACAGCTATAGATTCATACTTACATATCATTCAAATTTTTAGCATCATGTCAAAAAAAAATCATAATTATTAACTTTTTTAAAAGTGAAATGCAAATATCAAAAAGTTGGATGCTACATGTGTAAATTCATGAGAATTGTGGGTATTATGTAAATTTCCCATAAAAAAAAATTCGATGCTTTTTTCAAGATCCAATTTGATTCGCGCAGGCCTGACTTTTTCTCCCTTTGAGGAGCATTTACCCCTTCCACACGTTCTCCATGTTTGAAGTTCAAAAAATAATGAATGGACGAAACTTTGTCAAAATTAACTTAAATTACATATTGTAGATTTATGTTATTTATGGGTCCATTATATATAATTCATCAACTATTTAATAATTTATTATTGTTTGCTTGCCAACAATAAATTATTTTCTTATGAGCCCAATCATATCAAAATTAGTTCAATACAGTTCCAATCAAGCTTAGATCAAAATTTTGAAACACAAAAAGAAGCATTTGATCGTTAATTGAATGATTCAATAAACACCAAATTTAATGAATTTATAGTTATATCGAGTGTTTAGATGAGAGGAATCTAATAAGCCCGAGTTCACTCAATTTTGAGGACATTAAGACACTCAATTTTTGAAAAAATCATCTTTAATCAAGATGGTTAACTTCCAATCATGTGGTTGATGAATTTTTTCACCAAAATTCTAAAATGTGGCTCTCCAATGGTTTAAATAGACATTGTCTCAAATGGATGAGGAATAGAAGAATTCCAGAGTTTGTTTTGAAGAAAAGACCTGACGATAAGAAATGACTTCTGACCACCATTATCCATAGCTTGTTGGCCATCGTTAACCATTGTTGGAAGTCACCACCGACTGGTGACGGCCACTGATCGTCCACGGCCCTTTCTTGCAACTTTTGTATTCTAAATACAACTATTTTGACTAACACCTGTATTGAAGACTCAATGAATAACAACCAACTTCTGTAGTCCCTTACTATCATATATTGTCACCACATGATGCCGCCAATCACCAATCGTCGAAAACCACAACTAACGATAGGCTATATTAGTTGTTGCTAAGACCTAAATTTTTAATGTTGTATAATAAATGTAGAGTTTGATGTAAGATTATAACCTATTCTCTTTGACCTGAGAAAAAATACACCCTTCCACCACAACATTTATAGTCAATTATTACAACTATATCCATTAAGGAATATATAACCAAACTTATATATATATATATATATATATATATTCGAATTAAAACAGCCTCAAAGGAAATAGTCAATGACTGGTTTAGTGGTCAACCCTTCTGATTTAAAGACTGCACCGCAATTATTGGTAACCCTGAAAGGATGGCACAGCCGATCCTTTCTCCGACACTGTTCTTCTTCCTGGCCTCCTTCTTCTTCTCCTCCATCTCCTCCGCCGGAGATACACTCAGTCCATCTCATCCCCTCTCTCACGGCGAAACCCTAGTCTCCGCAAACGGAACCTTCGCACTCGGCTTCTTCACCCCTCCGAACACTACCAACCGCTATATTGGCATTTGGTACCACAATCTCGCCGTCCATACCGTCGTCTGGGTTGCAAATCGCCGGAATCCAATCCCCAATCTTAATGCAACACTCTCCCTCACTGCCGACAGTGCATCTCTTTATTTAGTGATCTCCGGAAACTCTAATCACTTTTGGTCTACCCCTCCCTTTCCCAATTCCATCTCCGATATAATTGCCCAACTCCTCGATACCGGAAATTTTGTCGTGAAATCTACCAGTTCAAACTCTATCTTATGGCAGAGTTTCGACCATCCGACAGATACATTGCTTCCCGGTATGAAGTTTGGTCCTAATCTGAAAAGTGGCATGGACCGCAATCTTACATCGTGGCGGAGTCCATCCGATCCGTCGCCCGGAAAATATACATTAGCAATGGATCCTATAGGCGTTCCACAGCTGGTGATCCGCGATTCCTCTGGCAGCTGGATCTGGCGTGGCGGACCATGGAATGGCTTCGGGTTCTCTGGCGCCGGTCCTGATCATTTCTTTGATCTCGCCCTCTACAGAGAGTTCAGCTCCACTTTCAAATCCACTCCAGAGGAGATCTACTACTGCTACAGCGCGGTCGATAACGTCATTTCTCGGGTGAATATGCATCAAAACGGGACAGACAGACGGTACTTATGGAAAGCGTCATCGCAGCAGTGGAATCTCGAATGGTCAGCACCGAGCGACGCTTGTGACTTCTTTCCTGCTTGTGGAACCAACGCCGTCTGTGACTTGAAAAGCTCGCCGATATGCCGGTGCCTTGATGGGTTTGATCCGAGGAATTCGATAAGTTGGAGCCAGGGAGATTGGTCAGATGGGTGTGTCAGAGTGGGAGCGCTTGGCTGCGAGTCAAATGGAACCGATGAGTTCGTGGTGGTACGCGCTTCGAAGCTGCCGGACACGACGGAAGCGATAGCGGATATGAGCTTGGACTTAGATGGTTGTAGGGCAAGGTGTTTGTTGAACTGCTCATGCAAGGCTTATGCGAGCGCTGATCTTACCAGGGGAGGAAATGGCTGCATTATTTGGATGGCGGAGATTAAAGATCTGAGAGTTTATGTGAACGGCGGGCAAGATCTCTACGTCCGGGTTACGCCAAAAGGCAAAGGTACGTATTGTTCATTGTAAAAAAAAAGGTTGGGTGTTTTCATCTTTGATGCTGTCTTCAAGAAATTTCTATCATCCGTCACGGATCCCAATACATTCATAGCAGGAGACATTCTAAATTCAAATTTAAGATCATTAGAGTTCTGCTTTTAACAAATTTATAGTTGAGTTGAGTATCTCGACATGAATAACTCAATGATGCCAAAAGGTTTCAAATCTAATCTCAATAAGCTCAAATCAAACACTCCAAGTGTAATTTAAGGCTTTGGTATATCAATTGAATGACTAAATGACCTTAAAATTTGTCACGCTTATAATCAAATAGGGTGGCTTAACGAGGGAATCTAATAAGTCTAAAATCTTTCAATTTTGAGTCATTAAGACACATACTCAAAAAATTATGTGATGAAGGAAATTAATATGGATTGTCCAATGGAGTGCTTTCTTAGATTAATCAAATTTATCAAAATATGAAAAAACTATAAATATGCCACCATTCTTCACTTGGAAGAAGAGAAGAAGAGAATAGTGAATTAATTACTAAAACTTAATACTTATAGTACCGACGGTTGTCGCCAGTCAGCCGAGATTGTGATACGGTTCTTGGGAGACATTAGGACAAATAATTTTTTTATTGCAAAAACATCAAACACTCAATATGAATACAAACAAAAACATCTACAATTCGAGAGGTAGGAAATCTCTTCCAAACCTTAAACCTAAGGCTCTAGACACAATCTCATGCATAACATTAAACCTAAACATATTAGTTTTATTTATACTAACTAATAATAAATGACAAGGGGCTAAATTATTCTTAGGCATACAAAAAACAAAATTGCTCTAAAGCTAGGCATCGGCGTGCAAAATTTAGGTCAGTACTTTACATGACACCTCCATAGATGACTTTCTCTGGGTTTTGGAGACATCTTGAAGTTTATAGAGAAAAGTCGTTGTATCTGAACTCCTGGAGTTGTTCGAGGCCCAACCTGCGGAGAGATATTCATGAAGATGACCTCGATTGTAGGGTCGGCTATTTACGTTTATTTATGGAGAGCAAGGACAATTAATTTTGTGGAGTTATTGTTTAGTGGCTTTGGTTAATTTTTTCGTTTGTTTTATTGGATGTGTGATTTGGATGTTTTTCTTTCTAGTACGAACAATTTAGAAGTACTCTGTATTTATTTCTTCTCATTATTCTTATTATACTATGGCTTTGGTTTTTTTTGTGGGTTTCTGAGGTCCATAATGAGGCGTTCGACCTTGTTGGTTCTTTTGGGTAGTTTGTTAGTCATTGTAGGTTGGTTTCACATGTGAAATCCTATTAAAGACAACCAAGTTTCTCTATTTTTTTGATGCTGCAGTTTTTGAGGTATTTTTGGATGACCTTTTTTGATGGTTTTGGTGTACTGAGTTCTCTATGACCTCATACTCGCACAAATCTGTAATTAATTATTGTTTTTGTCAATTTATATTTGTGTTATGACTAATGGATTGTCTTTTGATATATTCTGAGAAGATAAGCTCTAGGATTTTAAGGACCTCCAAACGATTGTTCTGTCACTGCGGACTTCAGACTTCTCTACTAGTGTCACGCCAGACACATAGCTACGGGAGACAGTTATACATGTGCTCGCGAGAAATCACGGGAAGTGACTTCTTCCGGTGGAAAGACAGTTTGACAGATTCCACTGCCGACAGTGATAGTGGTTGGATGGTATTCCTAGAGAACGATGTATTTAGTGACATGCGCCTATGCCCATTTTTGGGCGTTCACAGAGAGGAGGGCGCCTTTGCACCCCCTTTGGGCTCTCAAGCACCATATTTTTGGTGCAGACGAAGGAATAGGCGCTTCAGCGCTGGTCTTGGGCGCTCAAGCGCCCGATTTATTGGGTGCGATCCCGAGAGCTTGGCGCTTAGGCGCCAAATATGGGCGGCTAAGTGCCCGATGTAGTTATTTCGCTTTCTGGGTTTTTAAACCAATTTTGAACGGCGTAATGATGAGCTGTGTGTAGGTCTTCCTTTGGAGTTTTTCAACAAGTTCTTGATAAAGGAGAGAAGTGTTGGAGAGGAGGATTTCTGAGATTTCGATATCTGTTTTTCCTT
This sequence comes from Phalaenopsis aphrodite, assembly GCA_003013225.1. Taxonomy (NCBI): domain Eukaryota; kingdom Viridiplantae; phylum Streptophyta; class Magnoliopsida; order Asparagales; family Orchidaceae; genus Phalaenopsis; species Phalaenopsis aphrodite. The sequence goes on along the minus strand of NEWO01000126.1, from coordinate 159,896 downwards.
TTGGATCGGAGAAGGAAGATTGTGGAGCATTCTTTAAGTTTCTTCGTGTTAGTGTGAAGAAGAAACTTATATGAGTTCTTTGTAAAACTATCTGATTTTCATAGTGAGTTTGTGGTGGTGTGGCTCCGTGATTTTTTTCTTGTTCTCAGATTTTTTTCATGTAAATTTTGCTGTGTTTTTATGGTTGTTTTGATTTTGTTTCTGTCTGCTTAAATATATTATTTCAGTTTTCTTGAATTTTATTATTTTATTCCATAGTGAAACTAGAATGAGATTCTTTCAGAGTAGTTTCTCTCAACATCCGCATCTCAAAGTTCTAAACAATTTTAACAACACAAATGACCAGTTTGTAAGTAAATTAACATCGCGGAGAAATTTACGCCAAATCACAATTTAAACCAAGTCACATTTATTCACCAAAACCTATAGTTTCTTTTCATCATTTTATGAGAGAAATGAGAAGTTTAGTTCCTAAGCATGTTTTGTAACACAAAAGCCACAAACTGATACGTTCAATTTAAATAAATACAAAATTTTTAAGATAAGGAAACAAACACAGAAGCTCTGAAAAGGAAACAACCACAGAAGATCGAGAATTTTCCCTCCGATGTGCTCTTGATCCTCTCCAATGTCTCTTACAATCTCCCTCACAGAAACCTCATAAATCGCTTGCAAGCTCACTCCCTTTCCAGAGCAAGTCTCAAAAGAAAAAAAAATCCTTCCCTTGGCACTAGAAGTTCAGAAAAATGATAGCGAGCTCTTAATACTAGGAATTCAGCATTTTTATACATCTCCCGACAAAGAGACGCGTCCCAACTGCTAGATCCGTTAATTTTTGTAGAGGCGCCAGTGGTTGGCGCCTAGGTGCCATACTCAGTTGGGTCATGGTGTCGCCTTAGTGCTGGTGTCGCAGGGTATAGGTGTCACAAGTGCAGCGCCTACTTCCAGGCTCTCAGATTTTATGGAAAAAATCTGGATCACCTAGCACCTGGGCGCCCATGGGCAGCGCCTGGGCGCCCAATCTCTAGTGTCTAGGTGCCACTTTTGCGACATCTACTTTTGAGGCTCTTTGTTTGTTCATGAATTTGTTCTGTGTCTGGCGCCCAACACTGCTTTGCTCCAATTCGCAATGTTTTCAACTCCATTCGATTTTCTTCCCTGAATCTTGCAACACGACACCAAGACATTTCTCAAAGCATAATATAAACATATAAAATGGGTTAATTAATGTACAAAATAAGCTCAATTCACTCACACATGTCAACATACATGCAAAATTTAAAGTAGCTCCATTATAGCAAGTTTTGCGAGGGACAATAATTCACTTTTTAAGAATTGTAGAGATTATAATTAAGAAGGCTTTAAATTTTAGGCGTGGGAGATAGTATCTTAGAAACTCCTAGCTGTTGGAGTTGATCTAACTATATTAATAATATTCTAATTCAATAGGGATATTGAGAAATTTAAAGAGGGGAGCTCAGCTATAATAGAGGTGGCATCCTGCTCATTTTTAACACAATATAAAGCTTGATTGGGCTATGAAAAGAAGCTTATTAATTGAAAACTCCTTTTTCAAATTCTTTTTTACAACAAAAATATTGTCACATATTTTATTGACTTCATGTTTCACTACTTTTTGTGAATAACAGGGAGGAGCGAGAGAAAGTTATGGATTTTTATCGTAACATCAGTAGCTTTTGTGTTGTTCGTTCTAATAGTTTTGTTGTGCGTCTTTATGACAAGAAGAAGAAAACACAGGGGTATGTTTTTGAAATATTCTTATTTTACTTTGATTAGATTAAATATAAAGCGAACTAAACTTTTTTTAATTCTAATCAGAAGAGCAACCATCGATTTCCTCTGCAAATTATGATCATAAAATTATGCATAAACTTGAAGCTGGTAGAGAAGGAAATTCAGAAATATCATTGTTTAAATTTTCTCAAATTATGAGTGCTACAAACAACTTTTCTGATAAGAGCAAGCTTGGGGAAGGTGGTTTTGGGCCTGTTTATAAGGTAACATCTATATATAAAGTATAAACTTTTCAAGACTATGTGAAACGCTTCAATGCCTTGTGATATTGATATTTATCATGCAAATTTTCTTATAATGGGCATAATTTCAGGGCAAATTATCGGATGGGGAAGAGGTGGCGATCAAAAGATTATCTACTACATCTCAGCAAGGGTTAGAGGAGTTCAAAAATGAAATTTTATTAATTGCTAGACTTCAACACAGAAATTTAGTGAGATTATTAGGCTTTTGTATTCATGGCGAAGAGAAGATGCTGATATATGAACTCATGCCTAATAAAAGCTTGGATCTCTTGCTTTTCGGTGAGCTCTTGCAATCAAACCATAAGTTTCATTGATAATGAAATTATTATTCTTTTTATTTTTTCCAAAAGGGAATAAACAAACATAAATTTTTTTATGATATTCTTTGAAATGCTATTTTTGAAAGTCGTCTTAGATGGTTTGGTCACATTAAATGTCGACCATCTGATAATCCGATTAGGATAGTAGATGTTTTAGATTTGACTTATGTTAAGAAAGGCAAAGGTAGACCTAGGAAGACTTGGACTTATTGTATAAAAAATGATCTTAATTTATTAGAACTACATGAAAATATGACACTAACTAGGACGCAATGGAGAAAAAGGATTCATGTAGTGGGATTAATCCGACCCCACGTAGTGGGATTAAGGCTTTGTTGTTGTTGTTGTTGATATTCTTTGAAATGCTGTTTATGTTCTTTTTTTTTTTTTTTGCAGATATTGAAGAAGGTTTTAAATTATATTGGGAAAGACGTTTTCAAATAATCGAAGGAATAGCTGAGGGGCTTCTTTATCTTCATAAGCACTCCAGATTAAGAATCGTTCATCGAGATTTAAAGGCGAGCAATATTCTCTTAGATGCTGAGATGAACCCTAAGATCTCAGATTTCGGCTTGGCGAGAATTTTCGATTCTAATGATACCCACCAAGCAAACACTCGAAGAGTTGTTGGCACCTTGTAAGTATCTGAACTACACCGTCATTTTTTTGAATGAACTCTGATTAGGGTTCATTTGGTTGCTTGTAATCATGGTAAAACCCAACCCATACTTTTAAGTTTTATCTAAATCTCAATAGCTTGATGTTGGCATTCGTAAATACATAGGTTCATTAGTTCAAGAAAATCACCTGAATGATTAATTTCTAAATATCAATATTTTGAGTGATCTGTATGTATTTATTAAGGTTGTGAAAATCGAACCAGACATTGAACAGGTAGAAGAAGAGGTTTAAGATTCAAGGTTCAAAGGTTGAATTGGGTTTGAACTGGAGGTTTAACCGGATGACCTAATAAATTATAAATGTATTTAAAAATGACAATATATATGATTTACATTTTTCTCAATTCATATCTATTTAAATAATTAACACCTAAAATTCAATTTTAACATATGTCATTTTATCTCTATGCATGAAAACATATATTTCACTTTCTAAAAATTAAGATAGTGATATGTTTTATGTTATATGGATAATTTTGGTGGTATAATAGTAAAATAAAAAGAAATTAGGTGTTAGATATGTAAATAAATAAAATTAAGTGGTATGTATGTAAATTGAATCTTAGTGATGATGATTTTTTTATGTGATATGAGCGATTTGGGTGGTATAAATATAAAAATTAGGGTTGAGGTGTTAGATATGTAAAATACATAAAATTGAGGTGTTATATATGTAAATGTCCATGAATCAAACGGCTCCTTAGAACCGAAGCCGGTTCGCCGGTTCAGGGGTTGAACCGATTCCGGATGGTTCCATTCGGAAGGGGTTTTTTATGTCAATCGGAACTGGACCTATGACCGGTTCACGGTCGAACTGGCTTTTTGATTTTTGAAATTTAAATTCTCACAACGCTTTCTAGTTTAAAATCTCGTTTTTTTATGTTCAAGCCTTAAAAATTGGACTTTTTTCTATTCTTTTGGATGCTAATTAGTTCTTTTTTGCTACATATTTAGTGGCTATATCTCTCCAGAATACGCTTTTAATGGTCTCTTCTCTGTCAAGTCGGATGTATTTAGCTTCGGAGTTCTGCTTCTCGAGATTGTGAGTGGGAAAAAAAATGCTGGTTTTCATGAATCTGATTCTTGGTGTAATCTTCTTGCTTATGTAAGTGCTCCATCTTTTTTTTTTTTTTTCATATTTTTGGTCATTTATATAAGAAGCATGATTTTAAAAATCAGATTAGATTTGCGGGTTCGACCATGAACCGATCATTTGACCAGTTCGGTCCAAGCCCGAAGCTGTTTTTGCATAAAATCGGGATTTAACTAACAAACTCGGTCAATACTTAAAGAATGAGCCAATTCTCGTAGTCTAATTTTAACATTTTGGTTTTGATCGGATGAATAAAAATAAGATATAAGATATTTATATTAAGTGAAATTTACATATGTAGCACTCAACTGTTATGAATTTATATATCTCACACCTAAACTTTCTTATTTACACGCATTGCACTTTATCTATGCATGAAAAGATGGATTTGACTATTAAAAAGTGGCAATTAGTGCTATTTTTGATATGATACGGAAGAATTGAGTCCTATGCTTGTAAATATGAAAATTTTTATGTGAGATATTGAAATCCATGGGAATTGCGTGCTATATATGTAAATGCCCCTTAAATTATAAATCTAATTGCATCATTATCATTTTTTTAAAGTATATAAAATAAATTTAATATTTATTAAATCATCCAGATTCATTTTGTGATTCAACCCCGATTGAATCATTGAATTTTGAATGTATCCTTCGTCTAATTCCATGTTTCCTCCAATTTTGACAACCTCAATTGAAATCAAATAAGAAAATGAAATTCGAAACAATTTAATGATTTCATGTTTCTTAATCAGGCATGGGATCTATGGACAGAAGGAAATTGGATTGAATTTGTGGATCCCGCATTAAATAATAATTTCAGGCATGATGAAGTGGCAAGATGCATATATGTGGCTCTTCTATGTGTACAGGAGAGATCAGAAGACCGCCCTGTTATGTCTGACGTTGTCACTATGCTCAGCAGTGAGAGTTTATGCTTCGATAGCATTAAGCAACCAGCATATTTCGCCATGAAAAATGCTTCAGATTTTGTACGGCCTTTAAAGGTAAATATTTCTTCTAACGCCCTCTCTTTCTCAATAATTGCAGGCCGTTAAGTGTAGGTTTTTTTGTGCTGTAAATTTTGTAATTTAGATCGGAAAATATGTAAATATGATAGGGATAGTTTGATGCTATATCCAGCAGAGCTAATTTAATTGTAGTTGATAGAGATGAGTTACTGTATTAGCTGCAAAATTTTGTAGGAAATTGTTCTGTACGAGTTATGTTATGAAAATTCTGTTTTTTAAGGTGCATTTACATAAATACCACCCAGTTCATATGTATTTACATATATTACATCTAGACTTTTGCATTTTACAGTTTTAACACCCCAATCTTCTGTATCACATAAAAAATAACACCAAATTAATTTAAAAAAAAATGAAATACATCTTTTCATGCAATGGTAAATTGGTATGTATGTAAAAATTGAAGTTTAGGCGTTAGATATGTAAATACATCAGAATTGAGTGTTATGCATGCAAATCTTCCTTTTTAACCTTTTTTTTTTTTAATGAATGTCACACAAGTAGAAAAAATTTCGTGCATAAGACGTACGCAAAGCTGCGTACGTCTGTAACCTGCAAACAAGTTACAGGGAGGATTTTGGAAGGTTATAACCGCGTTATATCCCCTGTAACCTCCCTGTAACCTGTCTGTATATGAAAACAGATGTACGGAACTTACTAGAAGGCACAGGTAGGTTACAAATTTAATAGTAATATCAAATCTAATACCTTAAACTTTCAGTAAAAGTACTTTTTAAAAGTTCAAAATAGTGGTATTTTCTTTTGTAAGGTTACAGATTTGAATGTTTGTAAACATGAAAGTTTAGGTGTTAGATATGTTAATAAGAAATGTGTGGTTTTTTAAACTATTAAATGTGCTAGCCGGACAAAATTACAAGGCAATAATGGATTGATTTTGAACTGTTTAATCCATTCTGGCTCAAATTTTATTGTGTTAAAAATTTTTTAAGAATATTCTGATCAAAATCGATCTTAGAATGATTAAATTTATTTCACAAGTACCCTCTCTCTCTATATATATAATCATAGAGCTCTATTTTTCCTTAAATGAGACAATAATGCACTTAAATTTGGCGTCTTGTAATTATACTAAAGCTAGAAGTAGTGGGGGTGAAAAATTGATCAACTGGTGATGCTAGTTTGATGACAATGATTCGACCAAACTGATCGGATGATGTTGATATGGTGGTCTTGGATATTTTGAAGGCAATTGTTGTTAGACGTTGGTTGTTAGACAGTGCTAGGGGTTTCATTGAGTCTAGCTGACTTTGGCTCAGCTCAATAAGTGGCCTGTGAGCTAAGCTAGATGAGCTAACATGTTAAGCTCAAGTCGTTATATACAATGATGTTAAGGTGATAATGGTCAAATGATGGTGGCCAATAAACAATAAACGAGGGACAAAATTTGGGCCACACTAATTATTGGTGGTAGTGTTAGCATAGGTATCAGGTGTAGCTATAATATCGTTCGAATCTTCAAGCACCCTTCAAACTCAAGCCTGTGTCTTATTCATGTGGATAATGATGCTCTACTAATAGGTTTTGACATTTCAATATTTTTAACTAAATTTTAAACACGTAAACAAATGACTCACATTGATTCAATTGATTATAGATTTGTTGAATCCTGATTTGCCCGTGAATCAAACTCTAAGGGTTAGAGTGTAAGAAAAGAGGGAGATAGAGAGACAAAGAGAGAAATTAACAATAAATGAATAGTTAAACATCTTGTCCATTAGTCATTTCTCATAAAATTATAAGAGAGAGAGAATAATATATTATATTACATTATGCCTTAACTTTAATTGATTCGTTACATATTATTTTAGGTATTTTACATATAAGAAGCTGTTGCTCAGCTGTTTTTTGACTTCGTCAGTTGGGCTAGCATGACTTTGACTCAGTATGACCAGTTCAATCAACTTGATTGAGTCGGCGCAGCTGGTCAACTGAATTTGATTAATTTTAGGTCGACATAGACTAACTAGGTTGGCTACACTTTAGCAATATGTTGATTTAGTCTGATATTGACCTTGATCTTTGAATAATGAGCTTCTGCTGGCAAAATAAGACTAGTCATCGAGCTGGTGTGAATCACTGTAACTCTGTAGATAGCTCATTCCATGAAGAGAAAGGTTCTTCAGAATAATTGTGAGACTTTGTTGCATTATCATTACTTGGAACTGATGAGAAACATCTAGGTCGTATACTCGTATGTGGAATGGTTGGTGATGGCGAGGAACTAGATTCTTTCCTCGAGTTGGATCAGTTGAGTGGTAGGTGGATGCCTTCGTTGGGTTTTCCTGTGACGGTTAGCTCAGGTATTGATATTTCTGTTTAATCCTGATTAGCACAAACTTGGACCGTTCCTTTTGTCCTTCTCCCGGTTTTGTTAGTCTTTGTTCTTAACTCAGATGGCTGTATCCAATCGGATATGAGAGTCCTCTTGGTCTCCTGTCTGTGGTTCATTCTTTGTTGTACTTCCTTCCTTCTTGACAGTTAGGGCCCTGTTCAAGATTATTCCTTGTTCATTTAAGGCTCTCCAGATTCTGTAGTCTTAGACTTCTCAGATTCCTCTTATTAGGATGCTTGATTTTAATATAAGCACTAATTATTATCTCACAAATTTCAATCTTCTTCGGATGTTTAATTTGAGCTTTTTTGGGATCTTTTGTTCGTCTCAAAAGAACGCTGGACTATAAATTTGTTAAACTTGGAGGTCATAATTTAAATTTTATTTTAAAATTTTATATTTAAAAATTGCATATGGATTTATGATTGATGGCATCTTAAAGCCGAATACAAACATGACTATTCTGAATTGATTATAACATGATTTAGGGTTTTTTCCTGTTTTAAAAGGCTTCAGCGTGAAGCTTTCTCCTTTTCTAAAACACTCAGAAAAAAAAAACAATTCAATTTTCCTGACCTCGCTACTCGGACGCGTCGAAAACTTCCACCGAACTCCACGCGAAAATTCGGCACTTAACTATTTCACATTGGAATCGCCGCTGGTGCTGCGAATCTACAGACGAAGCACGTCGGACCACCTGCTACAAAAACTCCAGCAACACATGTCTGTATTTGTTGTCGTAGACCTCAAACCATGAACCCAAATTACAAACCTGAAGTTCTGATACCAATTGTTATGTGAAAATAACACGGAAGGGAAAAAATTAACACAATAACAATCAAAGATAAAAGATTTACGCGGTTCAGTATTAAATTGATTCACATACATCCACAAGAAGGTGATTCCATTAGCACATGACAGGGAGAAACAAAGACGACTTAGGATTACAACTCAACACAATTCAATCTCTCATAAGTTCCTATTCCCTTCTATAAAGAAGGATTATAGCATATAAAGAAAAAAATAAAAAAGGAAAACAAATCAAATCAAATAAAAGCCATTTAAATACATCACCATTTACAATTCTTATATATTTATATATGAAGCACCTATATTTTGCTTTTTACATGAATATTATATATATATATATAT
>NEWO01000126.1:135139-145830 GCA_003013225.1 Phalaenopsis aphrodite | reverse complement strand
GCATTATGTTGGCCACTTGGCATAGTAAAATAGACTGCAACGTAGCATCTGATTGGTTAAAAGCATATATAATAACCGGCAACAATGTCATAGATGTTTTATCGTGAAATAAACCTAAGACACATTCAAGGTAGTTTTCTTACAACGACCTCAAGTCCTGTAGCTTAAATTGAATAAAAAGTCGAAGATGTACAATGAAAAGTAGAGACAAGCTCCGTGAAGGGTACAATGAAAATCATCTTGGAGAAGAGTTTAGGGGGCCTTCTCCCATAGAGAGGGGATCCAACCTAAGAAGGAGGTCTAATCAGGAAACCAAGGACCCACATGAGTAAAAGGTTATTACCCGCCATCAATGCGCAAAGCCGAACATGGATCCCTGCCCAGTAGTGAGAAGCTCCACATTGGATATGAAAGCAATCATCCCGAAGAGGAGCCCAAGCGGCCTCCACCCACTGAGAGTGGGCCCAACCTAAGACAGATTTCTACAGATCGTAGCATAAGCCCCCTGTCAAATAAAAGAGATCAGCCGAGATGCCATGTTTGTTCGATCGATTCTCTCTACTTACACAATTGAATTGTGCTCATCCCCGAAGATGATAGCTTTCTCAGTAATGACAAGCTCTGTTAGGGGCAATAAGCAGACCATTCTGGGGTTCATTCAACGACTAATTGATTAACAATGGAGGGCGCAAATAATGTCACAATAGTACACAAAGGTGCCTAATAAAAAACATGAATAGTGATGTATGTTCTCATGTTTTGCTTATTCTATAATTTTTTTTGGCCTTATTGTAGTTGTCGGTATCAAAGGGCATCAAAATTAGAGAGTTTAATATCTATACTAAAAAATAGTCTGCATAAATCTTAAGGCATTTCATCAGTCCAGATAAGAAGACCTGAATACCCAAAAAATGTTGTCCTTTAAAGCAAGAGCAATATTATAATTTACTTTTGATTCTTCTATCATTTATAAAAGAAGGGTCCTTCCTTGTAAATGGGTTTTTGGTTCCCCCTCTTATAATTCAACTGTTTAACTGAAATAAATTGGGTCTAACAACTCTGAAAACACCCCATTCACGTGCACCCGACTTTGGAAAGTCTTCCTCTCCTACAACTCTCTCTCTCTCTCTCTCTCTCTCTCTCTCTCTCTCTCTCTCTCTCTCTTTTCCTTTTTCTCTCTCCCTTTTTTTCCTTTTCCTTTCGTTGGTCCAACTCTCTATAACTTGGGCATGATCTAAAGGAAAAATCTGAATCGGTATGTATTTAAATCTTCATATATATGTATAGCAAGATTTATACACTTACCTCTCAATTCTTATGTGTGTGTGTGTGTATGTGTGTGTGTGTGTATATATATATATATATATATATATATATATATATATATATTACACCTAAAATTTCAATTTTTACCTAAATAACACCATACAAATGCTTGAAAAGAAGTACTCATTTTCTAAAGGTAAAAGTAATCGTATTTTATATGTGATATGAAAGATTTGAACGGTATAAATGTACATAACAAAGATTAGGTGCTGTATATGCAAATACTTTAAAGGAATTGTGATATTTCATATATATATATATATATATATATGCTCTTTTTCAATATTCATTATTTTGGAGCTTTATGAAAGGGAAGAAAAACCTCAACGTGGTAAGTACAAGATATAGAGATGAATCCCCAAAGATATGGATATGGACATGTTGACTTTCAATAACACCATGATTTACTTCAGAAGTGGATTTCTCTTTCAAAGGATCCACCTAAAAATTAATTTAAACTTCTTCTTGCAGATTTCTTCACCAGTATCTTCAAATTGTGTTGACCTTGCGGCTTGATGGGTCTGAATCGAATTGACCCGTGAATTGACTTTTCAGGTTGACAGGTCAAACTTAAACCTTCCAAATTTTCAGACGTATCTGTAAATTTCACATTTTGCGACACAGTTGTTTTTGTAAATATGATAAAATTTTGTCAATTTTACAGTTTCATCCTCATCTAAACCTTTCATAATCCGCCTCTGGTCAGCGGTCAATATCATTCCTTTTGAACCAGGTCAATCAGATGGACGGTCCTGATCTATCGCCTGTCATCTGGCCCACTGTGGCTTTTAGTGCGCTCCGAAAATACGAGGGTCAGAGGGGTATTTATGTCATTTTAAGTTGCAGAATATGTCATCGTCGTTTTCCGGAGAATTATTCTGGACGGCACTGATGACGTGGCATCCAAAGGGAAAGATGTTATGATTGTGGTTACCTTTCGGTGAAGTTAACCGCCTTCTTTGTCCAGCCTTTTTATTATTAAAATTGGTTTTTATGTGTAATTATATTTTACTTTTAATAGAAGCCTTAGGCCTCATTTGTCCTTATTTGTAAAGAGTAAAGCCTCATCAACATATCAATTTACTTTCATTTGGTAGAGCAGTATCTCACAAAGTTATTTCAAGAGAACGATGATATTTTATCATTTTAGATCACATATGATAATATTACTTTTTTATTTACTTAATCAATGACAATGGTGGCTTAGTAGAGTTCTATAGTATAATAATTGCCAACTGCATAAGAGCGCTAGGACTATAATTAAGGATTAAGGGGGAGTAAGACAAAATTTCATGAGACAACAACAGGCAATAAATAAATTATAAATTGTGTGTGTTGATTTCATATTTGTGTGTAGGGCTTTAATGTAGCCACAATTATTTTTTATCATCATATTATTTGAGGTTGAAGAGCCTAAGTGTTATCAAGTTTTCATTGTTGTCTTGCTCTCTTGCTAAGTATATATATATGCCTCATTAGTTTGTCTTACTGAGAGATGACACTATTTTCATAGTTATTGTTTTACTAGGTTGTGACTCAGGCCAACCCAAAATAGGAGAAACGTTGGTTTGGAGGAAAGGGAAGCCACAAATTATAGGCATATTAGCCATCAAGTAGAGTGACAATGGTAGGGAAGTTTTGATAAAGAAATTTGTTGAATATCTTTATATTTTTGTATGTTTTGATCACGATGTATCACTGTGTTTTGAGTGTCAAATCAAAGATTGTGCCAAGTGCTTTACATGAATTTATTGTATACCATCAATAAGAGAAAATTTACATACTAAACCACACATCATGACCTAAAGTTTGATCATTGTCTCTTGACTCAATGAGTCACTTGACCACTAACTTAGGAGTCAATAACTTTTGGTATCAATTGCTTTGCATGTGACAAATTAAGTTTCACTATCAAACCATGAACTCCACTAAACAAATTAAACCAAATGAGTTTGATTAGCTTGACCCACCATTGGTACCATCAAGTACTTCAGAACAGAAAGATGAAGTATTCTACTTAAAAAGAGTTTCTAATCACGATAATATTCAAAAAATTTTCGAAAAATAACAACCCCTTCCTCAAAATAAACCAAGACAATTACAATTACTGTTCACCAATTATGACCTTAATGAAAGCAATGACCGGCCTACATTACAAGTAGCTAAGAATTCATTAATAAAATAAAATAAAAGTATAGATTATCATTTCCCTTTGCATACAAGATAGTAACCATATGCACAACCTTCATCTCCCAAAATGATCATAAAGTTTGAACTTCAAATTAACTCATGATTCACATCTTACCAAACTAGTAATTACACATTTTGCTTTTTCTCAATATCTTTTGCTCCTTTTTCTTCATAACATCATGAAAATTAAAGTTACATCTATACATATACATATATATATATATATATATATATATATATATATATATATATATATATATATATATATATATATATATATCCGAATCCTTTCTATGGCACCACATCCAAAAGCAAACAAAACCAGACCACACAGACATAAGCAGTCAAGTCCAGGAAGAAGAAGCAAACCAGAGAAGACAACAAAAAAAAAATTAAGGGCACCACAAGAGAGAGATAGGGAGTTAGTTGAGGTAGAAAGAAGGCTATCTCCATGGCTGAAGATTTCCAATCCAGTGATTGGTGGAAGACATCAAGAAGTAGAGGCCGCGTTGACGCCGGCAGTGGCGACGACTATGATGGCGCCTCACCGGCAACATCGACCACAATACCCGAAGGTACCGGAGCACCGTTCGCTTGGCAGGTCGGCTCCGCTGCGACCCGCCCGCTCATGGAATCCACCTTACAACTCTCCGGCTTCGGCCTCTCATCCCCCTCTATGGATTGGGATCGAACCCTACTGTAAGTTACTTCCTTCTGTCATCCAATTCATTCTACATGAACTTATAAAATTGTGGGCGATTATGCAGTAGCAGTAGTGGAAGAGGAGAAAGTAGCTTTCAAGCCATGCTTCAAGAGGATCTGAATTCAAGATCAGTTTTTTCTGCAGCTCATGAATCTTCATCCAGTCCTGTGCAACTCAAACATATAAATCAGCCATTTTTCTTCGATAACTCATCAATTTCTGGCAGTGGTTTCCCTCTAGTTTCCTCCACTTCTTCTTCTTCTTCAATCATGCAAGGATTTCTGGAGAATGATTCAAGACATGAACAATCTCTATTTGATAGCCAACAAATGTTTCATTATCAGCAGTCTCAGTTCATGCAACAGAAGCAGCAATCTGCCATGGTTAATCACTTGCAGTTCACAAATAATACCCCTTTTTGGAATGCTTCCTCTTTCTCTCAACCTTTTGATCTGCCCATAAAGGTGAGAACTTTGATTAAAATTTGCAATTTTGATTGAATTTTAATGTTTTTTTATCTGTGTTCTGTGCTGAATTGTTCATACAATGAGGAAAGTAAGCTCTTTTTTACATTTCTTTTTTTGTTTTAAATGGTTTATACAGGGCTTGGAAGGAGGGCAAGAGAAGAAGAGCAGCAGTGAGCCTGCACTGAAAAAAATTCGAGCTGAGACAGCTTCGACATTGCCAACTTTCAAAGTATGGTCATGAAATTTCAATTTTTTATTATTTTGTAATATTCTTTCTTCTTGTGAAAATTTAAAAGGCATGAAATTTAATATTTTTTTTTTATTAATTATCATGTTTGAAGGTGAGGAAAGAGAAATTAGGGGACAGAATCACAGCTCTACAGCAGTTGGTTTCGCCTTTTGGAAAGGTATATATTTCTTTATTTTATTTTATTTTTACTCAAATTAGCTGTAATGTTGAAGATATATTTGCATATATACCTCAAATTTTAGATCAGAATATTAAAAAAAAATAAAAAAAATTCAAGCTTTGATGTTTTGAATTGGGGCACAATTGAGGAGAAAATTTGGCTCATGATAATTTTTTTTAAATATATCATTAGTTTAATATAATGAAAATATGATATATTATTAATTATTTATTCATGTTATACAAAAACAACAACAAAGCCTTAATCCCACTGGGTGGGTCGGCTACACGAATCCTTTTTCTCCAATTGTGTCCTATTTAGAGTCATATTTTCATTTAGTTCTAGTAAATTAAAATCATTTTTTATACAATAAGCCCTAGTCTTCCTAGGCCTACATCTGCCTTTCTTAACACAAGCCGAATTTAAAACATCTACTCTCTTAATCAGATCATCAGATGGTCGATGTTTAATGTGACCAATCTATCTAAGATGAGTTTCTCTTATTTTGTTTGTCACAGGAGCTACCCAAACCCTATCACGGATATATTCATTTATTTATGTTTTACTTAACTCAAAATAAATTTAAAAATTAGAAAATTTTTATGTTTTACTTTATTTTTTTACTGAGAACAAAAATAAAGTAAGGATGGCAGAAAAAAGGAAATTATCAAAGATAGAACTAATACTTAATCCTTGAGATTTAGTAAGTTATTTTAAAATAAATATATAGGATAATTAAATTTTATCTTATTAAACCAACATTTCAATACATTATCAGTTTTTTTATATATATTTAAATTTTTATAAATTATTTTGTTAATTTGATTGTATATTTTATTCTTCTGAAGTACCTCTATTTAAAGAGCAACTGATATGTTAACTCTCTTGCAACATCATTTTCATGTCCTAACAACATTTATTATACTCTAAATAATACCTTGTGTGACTTGATCTAGATCATCTATCAAATTAATTAGCATTAAAGCATAAGTTTTACATTGTAATATTTATGTTTTGATTAAAATTTTGATTTTGCAAATTCTAAAAAACTATTTTAAAACTGCAAAATATTAATACTTATAATTGAATTTTTTTTCAGAGTTAAAAAATTCATATATTTTTTACTTATTTCATTTCCTTTCAGACTGATACTGCATCAGTGCTTCACGAGGCCATTGAGTACATCAAATTCCTTCATGATCAAGTTAGTGTAAGTCAATTCTTCAAGAAGAAGAATGCAATTAAGCTATAGATAAAGGGTGTAATCTTATGAAATCTAATAAATTAAATTAATGTGCATGGTTTTAGGTCTTGAGCACTCCATACTTGAAGAATGGCCATCCCATGCAACAACAACAACAGGTAAATAGGTTTCTCTTCGAAGTATAAAATCTATTATACATAAACATGACTAATTATCATTCTTTTAAGGAAAAAAATGATCTTCTAGAAGATTGGAATTTCTTCTAATAATTCATTTTGTAATGAGTATATTGTCCTTCTATAAGAAATTTTATCAATAATAGTACTAGATTCAAGTTTGACTTTGAAGAATCTAAAATATTTTCTAGAGAAATGAAGTCGTGAACAATGTATGTGAAGGAGAGAGAGAAGTAAGGTCTCAAATGAACCACATAGAGGTTTGGTTTATAAAAAAACCAACTAGCTACTTTCAACAAAGAAGGGAAATATATAATGAACTATTAAGGACTCTAAATTTAACTCAAAGAGAGAGATTTTATAAGAATATTATAAAGTTTTTTGGTAAGATTTTTTAGTTTTTTTTTTAATTATTATGAGATATGACAAACACATCAACTTCAAAATGTCATCACAAACTTGATTTATCCACAATCTTTTTTGTGTCATTCCTCAATTTAGCATCATAGAGAATTTCTTTTTTTTATCTTCTTAATGTAATTATACTATGCTAACTACCTTCTCATCTATTTTGAGCTACTTAATTGATCTTGGGATGATATCTCTATAATTACTTTGACTTTATTACAATTCATTCTCATGCATTCAAAGAGAGATGGAAGATTAAAAGTTCATTGAATCTACCTTAAAATGAATTTGAGTAAATCAAATTATATGCTAAATGTAGTAAACATTTCTTTATTGTCTATGATATATTATGTATAATTATTGCTAATCATGCGTAATTTATTTATGTAGATCAATGTTTCAATATATATTCTTTTAAAATATTTTCTATTATTTATTTATAATCTACTCCAATACTTTTCAGTTTGAATGACATAAAATTATAACATGATTTATTAGTGATAGCTTGAGAAAGCATAAAAAAAAATTCATTACTATAAATTACGTTGATTATAGATCGGTTGATAAAAGCTTTAATTTGAAAATATTAGTATGTATTATTAGAACAAGCTTAAATGAGATTTGTAAAATCAATACACATCCCCCACTTCCCATCAACTTTTTGAACAATGAAATATTTTGAGATTCAACTTTAACATTGAACTTACATGATGAAGTTTGATTTTAATAGCTTGGTATTATAACTCATATTGGATGGTCATAACCAAAGTTCAAACAACTTGGCCAATTTTTTTTTTGATTGGCTAGCTTTACCAACATATCAATGTTCAATTCATTACAAGTAATACATTACAAATAATTTTTAAAAAATCATTGAAAATTAGCAAGTAGGGTAAATCTTCTAAATCCTTTCATTTCTCCTTTCTAAATTTCAAGACAACTCAAACACTTTGAGTACTAGCAAATCGAGTAATCATAAATTAGGATGTAAAATCAACGAAGAATATCAATGCTTTCTAGACGAAGGTAGACAGTAGAAAAACCATACTAGCACTTCCTTGAAAATATTAAATAACATACTATAGTTTTGAGCAGGGATCTTAATGAAAAGATAAATCATCAATTATTGCATTGCTCTTAGTCAATGTGGTTCAACCTTTCTTTATATAAATTCAACATTTCCATTTTCAACTTTTACAACGTCCACTCTCCTTAGTCTAGATTGAAACGTTTTTATCTATTGAACATTATTCTTATATGATCTATAAGGGGCAAAGTCTCAAAAATACCATCCTCTAAGAGATGAGTTTCATCATCTTTAAATAAAGCTAGAGCAATAGCTCTCAAAGCCAAGTAATGTCACCACAAAATGAACATAACTATATTTTTTGTGCAAGAGAAAGAACCATGCAGGACATCTTACAAAAAAAACAATCAAATAGACATTAAATCATCTTCGTCAAATGGTTCTACATGTATTACTATTTTTTAGAGTGGCATTATTATTGAGTTACTCATTAAAAAAGATCTTCGATGACCTTCAAGACAATCTATATATTTTTATTACTTCTTTTTTATAGAATACACACTAACTTCATCAAAGTTCATAATGAATCCAAAGTTATTCACGTGAAGGTAGGAAGATCTTTATAAGAAAATGAACCATTTTTAACGTGCAAAAACAAGAGAATATTCTAGGTATCAAATGAATGTTTCAAATACTCAATTTTTAATGAATATGTGAACAACTATTAATTAATTTTTACTAATAAAATTTTAAAAAAAGTGATTTTGTAGAAAATATTATCACATTTTTTGCAATATTTTCAATAATTTTTTTTTCATATTCTTATGCTTGACCAATGGCCCCCATTTGTTGGTCATTAGAACCAATGTCTATGCTACAGAATGGTTGGAACATATAAGTATTTAGCCAGTTAGGTGTTAAGTTGGTTTCTAGTTCAGAAAATTCTGTGGGCTAATTGTTGCGGTAGTTTTTTCTAACAAGAATTTCTAGTCTGTTGGTCAATACCCCAAGTGTGTTGATGATATGAGTTCCTTAAGAATATTTTTATTTAGTGTTTTCACTTTTGTTGAGTTCAAATGCTTAGAACTAAGAGGAAACTTAGAGTTATTTGTTAGCAACCCATTTGTGATAAATTTGGGTTGACTAAATGGTAGCAAACTTTAACTTGAGAAGGATTTAACTAGTCAAAATCAATAATTTATTGAACAATATGTAAATCCTAATTGTGACTTATTTAATCGAACATGAATACATATGATTGTATTAAAATTTTGTTATATATGAATTCGAAATATGAAGTTTGTATAAACTGAAAATTTTGCATTTGGTGTGAATTAAATAATAAGATCCTAAAAAACTGGCTAAGTGGGAGATAATTATTCATTAGCATTCATACAATGCTACATAAACAATAAGATAAATTTTGTTAGAATTAATAATTGTTATGTGTATTGATAGTTTGATTTGTTTCTAAAATAAAAAATAAAGGCATGCAAGAAATGCATTAAATAAAAATATTTTACAATAAAAAAAATAAAAAAATAAAAATTATCCCACATAAACCCTTAAGCATTTGAAATTACAACCCTGCAAGATTACAAATTATTGATGTTTAAATGTTGGTCTAATTTTATGGTTCACGCACGCTTTAAATTCTAAGTGTTCGAACGCAACATCGTTCACGAATTAATAAGTTCAAACAATAGTCTAACACGAACATACAAAATTTCAAGCAAATCGAATACGAACAAACTCATTTAAACTACTAATTATTTACAAATATTTTCTAATGAGGAGCTAGTAATTATTATTATTTTTTTTTTTTTCATTTTTTTTTTCAGAGCTCAGAAAAGTTTGAGGAAGGTGAGTGGCAAAAGC
Source organism: Phalaenopsis aphrodite (assembly GCA_003013225.1). Lineage (NCBI taxonomy): Eukaryota > Viridiplantae > Streptophyta > Magnoliopsida > Asparagales > Orchidaceae > Phalaenopsis > Phalaenopsis aphrodite. Next base: position 136,041 of record NEWO01000126.1, on the reverse strand, counting down.
AAGATCTAAGAAGCCGAGGACTATGTTTGGTTCCCATTTCAAGCACTTATCCAGTGGCCACTGAAACTAATGCTGATTTTTGGACTCCAACTTTTGGAGGAGCCTACAGATGATGAAGAAAGCTGGATAGACTGTTAATTAGGGTTTTGAGGAAGATGAACTTTGTAAGGAGATGAAGTAAGAAAAGAAAAACCAAAACTCCCATCCTACATAACTACTTTGTAAGAGAATTCAGGAAAGAAGCTTTCATATTACACATTAAAAAAAAAAAAGAAAGTCTTTTTTTATGCTTAAACCATTGGAGTTGAGGAGAAATAAGTGTTACAAATATGTCCTAGCTAAAATTTGAAGAGAAAGGAAGAAGAAAGCAAAGCCTATAATTGAAAGTCTCTTTTACAAGTCTGGAAAGAAAAAGGTAAAGGCGAGAGAGACAGATGAGAATGAAGGCAAGGAAGAAAAGGGGGGTAAATGACAATACTTGATAAGGAAATGTAATTATAATTTTTGTTGTGGGGCTGACAGAAGGTAAAAAAATGGAGCTTTGAGAGGACATCATAATTGTATTTTGGTTAAGTAATTTAAGGTAGGAGAAGGTGATAATTTTTTATGCTTTATATAGTTTTTCGTTTGAAAAAGGGTAGATTTATAATTGTTTAATTGTATGTGGAGGTTAAATTGATAAAAAAAACATGATTGTTCTGACACTATTTGATGCTTCTGAAAAAGAGGACTTATAAACCTTTTTTAGTTATATAGCTTTCTTTAGTTTTTTTGACATTCTTCCCTAATAAAAAAAGGAAAGACCAGCATTTCAAATCTCACTAAGTAATAATTATATTCTTGAATAATAGCAAGTGGTGAACCTTTTTATGAAGCCTTCCTAACTTTTGGTTTTTTTATTT
>NEWO01000126.1:123486-134634 GCA_003013225.1 Phalaenopsis aphrodite | reverse complement strand
AAAATATATTAAGTTATATTTAAATGATGTTTTAATATAAATAATAAGAATTAAATCTTGCCCCTACCCTTAACTTCCTACGACTGCGTGATTTGGGTTGTCAAATTTACTTTGTTCGCGAACAGCTCGTGTCTGGCTCGCTTAGCAAACAAGTCAAACACGAATACACTTTTTTAAGTTTGAAATATAAACTATTCGAATATGAACATTGATATTTCTTAACAAGCCAAACACGAGCTGAGCCTGGGCTCACTCGTGTTCGGCTCGTTTATCCCCTAATGCTATGTGTCCCATTTCAAGCTTCTTTATATAAATTAAATTTTGAAGGATAAGCATTGAAGATTATTTTAAATAAGAATCAAAGACTACGTGTTGGCTCTTCTACAAAAATATCATTAATCAAAGTGATCAATGGATGCTGCTGACTAATGGAGGTCTTATATTAATAAGCATTTTTGCAAAAAAGAAATGAAATTTAGTGGAAATGACAGTTATGTCCATACTTTTTGTTATCGGCTCCTTAACTTTTATTTTATTTACCAATTGCAGTATAATTTTAATTCATATTATTTACATTTCTTAGTGAATTTGTCTAATTATATATTACTACAATGTATGTTTGAGAAAGAAAAAACAATTTGATGATAATAGCTATGTGACCTACTGAATTTGTAGATGATGGAACATACCCCCCCAATTCATATGTATTTACATATCTAACACTTAAATTGCACTTTTTGCATTTTTACCACCCAAATATTTCCTTTCACATCCAAAAATACCACTATTTAATACATAAAAAAGTGGCATATACATAAAAATTGAAGTATAGAAATTAGATATGTAAATACATAGGAATTGAGTTGTATATATGTAAATCTTCCTTCAATTAATGGTCTAACAGAATAATGAAGGATATTTTAATTTAAGTTTATGGGCATTTACATACATGCAATTCAATTCCTTTCAAAAATATAATCATTTTTAATTTTTAAAAAGTAAAATATATAAATTTTAATGAATAAATGAGATGGTGTATATGTAAAAACTGCAGTTTATGAGTTATATATGAATTACATAGGAATTGGGTGGTGTGCAGGTAAATCTTCATTAAATTTAATGAAAGAAGGCCTCTCAAAATTACCTTGGAACACCCCAATAGATTAAGCATTATGTTTAGTGGGCTAAACAGCCATTAAATCTCAAGATTTTGAATTTAATTGTGCCAATCTTGCCTGCCCACTCTAAGAATTGATTCAAATATAAAATTTGTACTAGGTTTTGCATGTAGTTGTTGGCTTGTAATTTTCATTTTTTTTTTGGGATGAGGAAGGTCTGATCTTTTTGTCCAATTCAATCTTCTTTTTGTAATTAATTATTTATTTACACACATTAATCACCTTTTAATGATTTTGAAAACATAATCATTAAAAATTTTGATGCTGAGTAATTATCGTGCATAAGTTCTAATTGAGCTTTGTGTTTATGTTTAAGTTTAGTTCTTGTTCGAGTTTATTTCTTATTTTGTTGAAATTTAGAAAAATGAAGAATACTTTTGAATCACTTGATTTTATTGATGCAAAGAGGGGTATAAATATCATCATTACAGGACTTACTGGAAAGGAAAGCAATAAAAAAATAATACAATAGCAAAGTAAATGAATAATAACAAAATATAAGAGACAGCTAATCTTTCTAATTAATGAGAGAAATATATAGATATTCTCAAGGTTTCTCATATAATTTATAACCCTATAAATATAGAGTTATAACAAATATGTAATATAATCATTAGTATTTTCGAAATCTTTCAACAGTTTCATATGATGATAATGAAGTCATTATCAAATAAATTAATGAATAAGTTTAATGAAGCTATTTAATTCTATCCAAATAATATTTATTTAACAAATTAAATTTAATATTATCATGATATTTATTTTCTAACCAAATAAGACTTATCAAACTAAATAATGAGTAATATATTTGACCTATATATATCTTTTAAGCAAACCAATCTTATCAAGCTTATAAATGAATGAGCTATTAAATAAATAACTAAAATAAGCATATATATAAATATATCAAAGATATAAACAACTAAATGAATAAATTTATCTTATTTTATCTACAACGTATTAAAATTTAATTTGGTTTAATATATATGATTTTTAAATTAAACTTCAAGTACCATATCCTACACACGAGAGGATTCAAAATGTCAAAACATCACAATAAACAAATTATTTTTGCAATATTAAATAAAGAAAAAAATGTTTATACACACATAAAAACCAAACAACACAACTCACATCACAAGGAAAACACTTTCTCCAACATCTATGTATACATGAAATATATTCAAATGAATGGCCGGAGAGCGGTATTAGACGAGCCACCAACCACCCCTAATGTGCCAAATCACTCAGATTACCACCCTCCATACGACCACAATAGCCAAACGGGGATTCGAACCAGCGAACCTGAGAAGACTTACAACTGACTGACAAATGCCAACCAACAAGTTGAGAATGTGGCACTATACATGATATATATATATATATATATATATAATCAAAGCTCACTGGCAATAAGAATCATAAACCCACACAAACACATAACACCAGTTACATTTATTGAAGGTATATATTATAATCTGATTAGAAATTCACCAGCTGTTCTGTTATTATCTGATCAGGAGGATCCCTTGAGCTTCTTAGCAATGGCTGCAAAGTACTTACCATGGTGGAAAGCCTGCTCAATTTCAAGCTCTGTCGGAGATCTCGAGCCATCGCCGGCTAATGTGCCGGCACCGTACGGACTTCCTCCCTTCACTTTGTCAATCTCGAACATTCCGGCGCCGAAGGTGTAGCCGATGGGAACGAAGATCATTCCGTGATGAACCAGCTGAGTTATCGCCGTCAATCTACAAATAGCAATATAAATACCCAACAGGATTACATAATACATATATAAATTAGAAGCATTTACATAAATACCACATAATTCTTATGTATTTACATATCTAACACCCAAACATTCATCATATTTACATGTGTGCCATTCAACTCTGTAACACCACATAAAAATACCACCATCACTATCTTCTTAAAGGTGAAATACATTTTTTTCATGCATAAATTTATGCCACGAAGGTGTTATAACCGTAAGTATCAAGCTTTGGGTGTTAAATATGTAAAATGCATAAGAAATGTGTGGTATTTATGTAAATTTCCCTATAAATTATGAAAATTAAAACTTCAAGTTATGTGAAATACTAGATTTTAAGCATAACTGAGATTTACACATCAAATTAAAATAAAAAAATTAAATAAATAGAGCTACTGGGACAGGACTTACGCAGTAGTCTCTTGTCCGCCACCTTGAGATCCAGTGCTGTAGAAAATACCTGCAGGCTTACCTGCAAGCTGCTGAGTTCTCCAGAGCCCGCCGGTTGCGTCGAGGAAAGCTTTGAACTGAGCTGCCATCATGCCAAATCTCGTCGGAAAACCGAGGAGAAGTCCATCAGCCTCGGAAAGTTCATTCGGCGAGATGATCGGCACATCGCTCTTAGGAGGAGCGCTCATCTTCACAAGCACCTCGTCGGGAAGTGTTTCGGGTACCTGTTCTTTTTATTTGAGATTGAAATTTACGTTAACGGAGAAGAAATGATAATTTTCGCGCGAATATAGAAGAAATGGATGGTATTTATAATATACAACCAATTAGTATGCAAACCTTTTATATACTAATTCTAATGTACTTACATATCTCACGCTTAAACTTTTATATTTACGCACAAAGCCCTCAAATCTTTAATATCACATCAAAAATATCAAAAATAGTGCTTTTGCCGTTTTTAAAAGTGAAATACATATTTTCATGCATGGATTTAAAGCACCGAAGCGTCATGTATGCATATATAGAAATTTAGATGTGAGATATGTAAATCCATAAGACTTATTTGCTATGTATGTAAATTTCCCTTAACTTAATTGATTTGAACAGACAAATGACATTGATTAAATTGACATACAAATTTACATAAAAGCACAAAACCTTTTTACATGGAAACCCATTTGATAAAGTCTCACTCGACCATTCAAATGGGGTCATTTTACTCCCAGAATTTTATAAATTTATTAAATTAGTCCCCAGACTATTTTAATGCGGTTAAAAGAATCGTCATTGGGGATTACTTAAACTCATATTAAAAGAAAACTAAACTGAGACTTTTAAGACTCTAGGATTAAAATGGACCGTGTATATAATGAAGGGATCATCTTGACATTTTTCTTCTTTTCGAATGCTTCATACATGAGTGAAGTAAATGTGAAGTTCTTGTTTCAGTTCCCATCTTAAGCGTGCGGAGTTGGTTTATACGTCGAACATTTTACCTGCCACAGCTTTGCTTCAACTCCTTCAACAGAGGCGGCGCCTTTCTTTATCTCTTCAGCCAGCTTCTCAACATGCCCATACATGGAGTAGTACCTGTAAAGGCAATAAAAATAAATTATTATAACTAAAAAAAGGGAAATTTATATGCATACCACACAATTCTTATGTGTTTACATATCGAACATCTAAAGTTTGATATTAACATTTACAGCGCCTTGATGGTATAAACTTATGCAGGAAGAGGTTTATTTCATTTAAAGAGTTAGTGGAGTGACACTTTTATGTGATATTAAAGATTTGATTGGTATACATGTAAATATCAAAATTTTGGGGTTAGCTATGTATATATATAAAAGAATTGTGTTATGTATGTAACCTTATGTAAATACACACAATAAACCTTCAAAATCCAAAACCCTAAACCCATTACCCTTAACCTAAAACCCTTAACCTAAAACCCTAAACCCTTTAACCTTCAACCTTAAGCCCAAAACCATAAGCCATTAATCCTAAGAACCTAATCCCTAAACAATATACCCCTAAATCCATGACTCTCAAACCCTAAACCCTAAAACCTAAACTCAAAATCCTAAACCCTAAATATTTAAATCCTAAAATCCAATAATCTAAACCATAAACTTGAAACTCTTATAACCCAAACTCTTAAACCTAAACCTTAAAACCTTAACCCATAAACACTAAACCCTATACCCTCAATCCTAAAATCTATGCATGAAAAGATGTATTTCACATTTAAAAAGATAACGATGGTGATAGTTTCAAGTAAAGTTATAGATTTGATTTGTATGCTTGTAAATATGAACATTTAGGTGTTAGATATGTAAATATATATGAATTATGTGGTAATGTATGTAAATGCCACAATTTTAAAATATGTGGCAATATCATTGTTAAGAATATAGAGCTACTAAGCCATTTACATCTCATATTGGCACATATTGTTGGTATGGATAAAGGTCTAGTTTAGTGTTCTTAGAGATGCTCTACAACAGAAAAAATTAGACTATGGAGTATGAGCTCTCAGAACAATAGCAAATAATGGAGAAGAAAGCTTTTAATTTCTATCATCAATGATACTTCTTAGCACTGGATACAATAGGCTGACACATAGAAAAACTACAGTTGACTACATCACTGGGTTTAGAGATTTTTAAAATTGCATAAAACACTTTTTAGAGTATAATATCTTGAGAATATTTTATTTAAAAATAATCCAAATACAGTTATATAATAAATTAAATTTTTGGTTTTCAATAAGAAGAAGGCATTAAAATTAAAAGATTCTTAAAAGAATGAAAAAAACATGGTAAGTTTGATTTATTATTGACAAGCCCATTCATAAAATATGTTAGGCTTTTACATACATACCACTCAATTCTTATGTATTTACACATCTAACACCTAAACTTCGCCATACCACCTAAATGTTTGTATCACATAAAAAAAAGCCCCTATATTAACTTTTAAAAGCAAAACACACATTTTCATGCATAGATAAGGTGACATATATGTAAAAATTGAAGTATATGTGTTAGATATGTAAATACATAAGAATTCAGTGGTATGTACATATATTTTCCAACAAATTGTCTATGGTAAATTTGAAGTATATAAAATTCTTAGAATATTCAAATGGCTTTTAAAAATTCATGAAACAAAATGAAAACCTTTTAAAAATTAAGGAAAAAATAAAAAATTTAAGAGAATGAAACTCTAACCAACTAAGAAATATCAATCAGTTCTGTTTGAAGCTATCAACATATCCTTCTAGAATCTTAAGATGAATAAGACATTTAAACTACTAGAATTATAATATATTGACCAAGGTGCATTAAAGCAAAAGTATGAAACATGTAAGGAGGTAAGAAAATAGCCAATTATAACTCAAAATCAGAGTGAGTTGACATAAATAAATGAGTACCATCAACAAAGTTTACCCAAAAAAATATATGGGGGCATTTACATACATAACACTCAGTTCCTATAGATTTACATACCTATCACTTAAATTTTACTATTAACATTAATACCCCACAAATCTTTCATATTACATAAAAAATAGCACCATTATAACTTTTGAAAAGTGAAATGCACCCTTTCATGCATAGGTAAGGTGTTATGTATGTAAAAATTAAATTTTGGGTGGTAGATATATACATACATCTTCAAAAAAATAAACTTTTCAAAAGAACTCAACGTGGTCATCCAAGAACTTAAGAAGCGCCTCAAACTGTTATCATTATAGAACTAAAGCGAAGGCCCATTTCTATTAATTTTTAATTTGATTTATTTTATTAGATTTAGCTTTCAATTATCATTCTTGCATGGGAATGACTTGAATTTACATATTTTACAAGGGGTTATATTGAATTTCAAATTTGGGCTTACAGATTTAAACTTATTTCTATAAAATGGGAATCAAAGGCTTATACACAATGAGACTTTAATGAATGAAAATTATTTTGTGAAACTAATTGAGCGCTCTCTAAAACAAAGCTGTGATCATTCGAAGTTACACATGCAAAGTTTCTTGAATCCCCCTTCATCAATTTTTTGATAATTTATCCCGCTTATTTTTTATCGTTGCGTTGCCATGCTCTCTATTATCTTAAGCCTGCAAATATGATAAATTGATGCAAGACACATCATCTAGTTTTAGTCAAGAAAAGAACATAATTTCATATGCCTACGAAAAGTTGAACCAATTTGCAATAGAATTAAATTAGACTAATTTATAGGCCTTCTCTAAAGTTCATTATTATTTATATTTGAACCTAAGTTTCTATTTTATTTATTTTATTTATTTTTATTTGTTTTATTAAGTTTATTTATCTTCTTTGGATGAGAATAATTCAAATTTAAATATTCTAAATATGGTTATTTATGAAATTAAAATTTGTTTATATCTCAAAATCCTATTTCAATAAATACGGAAATCTTTACACGTATGTGACAGACAAATAACAGAAAAAGGAAGAGAACGAGAATGAAATCATGACCCGCAAAATATTATGTGTGTTGCATGATTTTTCCTCATTACATGATCAATTTCGGAAACCATAAATCAACATGCATCATAACGAGTATGCATAAACAATCTCCAAATTTTGTATTTAAATTGTAGTGAACTACGAAATAAAATCTTGAATGATAAAAAAAAAAAACTTAAATGTCCAATTATCATTGAAAATAAAGTTAAACTTTACACGTGTTAGAATTCCTTAGAAGTTAAAAGAATTGTGTTACAAGAGATCTTGAATGAGGATAGTTGAGACCCCACATTCATGCAAAACTTAACATTCTGAAAGAACAAGAGTGATTGTTGTTTAATTCCAGGGGCATTTACATACCTAGCACATAATTCTTATGTATTTACATATCTCACTCCTAACTTTAATAACTACACAAATAGCACTCAAATATTTAATATCACATAAAACATAGCACTATTACCACTTTTTAAAACTAAAATACACATTTTCATGAATAGGTTTAAAGCACCAAAGTGCTATGCATGTAAATTTGAAAGTTTGCATGTGAGCAATGTAAATACATAAGAATTGTGAACAACATATGTAAATTTCCCATAATTCAATTGCATCACACAAGGAAGCAAGAAAAAAAAAAGACAGTCAAAGCAATACAATCAGTTCAGCCTATAGATTAATAAAAGCAGATTAAAGAAGCCAAAAAAAATGGGCCCTGAACACAAGAATTCAAAGGATAGGCATCAATTTTTCTTTCCAAAAGCTAAATCATGACATGCCATATAACAGTGCTAATATTATACTCTATTGACTAAGGTGCAAGAATCAGAGAAAAATTATATAATATGTAAGGAGGTGGGAAAACTGCTAAATAAAGATCAACATCATCAACATTACTGTTGCAAATTAACATCAAAGATAATTGAAAGACAGAAACAATTCAACAACTTTTATGCAAAAAAGAAACTTTTTCAAAAGAACATAATGGTCACCATCTAATTTGTAAAAGAACATCTAGAAGCACATCAATCGCAGACTAGCCATGTTAATGGGGACCATAATGAAAACCAATCCCACCAGCAAGCCAACAATCCAAAAAATATGTAATTCTAATAGCCAACCGTTACTCTGTCAAGTTGCAAATTCTAGTTTTTTTTTCTTTCTTATGAACAAAATGAATCATTTAGTGTATTTTGGGAATTTTACTATACTTTTTAGCTGCCCAAGTTTTTTCACTATAAAAAGGTGGAAATCATCTGTATATTATATAATTAGGGTTGGATTTCTATGCAACTAAACCATAGTGAAGAAATTTGCAGCAATAACAATATTGAGTGCCTATCAATTGGGTGAATCTGTTTACAATTCTTGTGTGTTTTTGTATCATGTTCTTCTTTGCTGTTTTATGTTCGTTACGCTTTCAGGGTTGTCTGGTAATGGATTTAAATGGGATTTAACTTAAATATGCCAATCAGTCCAATTTCTTCTTAAATCACATCAGTTTATCTTAGATCCTGGATTTACTAAATCCAAGCATTGGCAGGATTTCATGAATCCAGATTTACAGGATTTATTAAAGTTGTTACCAGACAACCCCTCAGTGATAGAATTAGGTTTAATCCATCAGCCTCTCCTCTAATTTTTCCTGCAACTCCCTTTACAAAAGTTAAAAGACACATTTTCAGGGCAAACTACATCACCAAAACCTACAACCTCTTTGATTTTCCAAATAGCAAATATATATCTCTCATTTATTCACATCCTCATTATGAACAGGCAATAATACTCCATAATTTGATAATCAACCGCTGCCCCAATTCAGCTACCAGACCTAATCCGTCGAAAAACATCAAAATCATTCCCAAAACCACAACTTTTTCAAATTAATGAAGCTTCATGCCACATTGAGTAAACAGAGAGAGCAAAAAACAAAAAATAAATATACAGAACAATGGGAGAAAGAAACAATGGCGATCACAGTGCTGCAGAAAGGAACAAACAGAAAGGGAGAATGCTTACACTATATACACCTTGGTAGCCATTGATTGGTGTCGATGATCTCCACCGCTGCCTCTGAGCTGCGATTCTGTGCAAGAAGAGTAGCAAAATAGGAGGTGCACACTAGAAGGACATAAAAGGAGAAGGAAGAAGGAGAAGACCTACCCCAGCAATGGTCTGGGCGACGCCATTTATAGAGAAAAATGTCAGCTTTTAATTTAATTAAGTTAATGAAGAAATAATATGCTTGCTTTGAGATTAGCGCCGTCGTCCTAAATGTGATGAATCACATTTCTCATAAATATCAGCTTAAAAAGGAGGCATTCAACAATATAAATTTAAGGATAAAAAATATATATGAAAAAGATAAATAGAAATTTAAAAAATAAAAATGATTATTTACATAAATATCGCATATTTTCTTACATATTTAATTAATTTAATAATTTCATTGCTTTTTTTGTCTGCTTTTATTAACAAATAAAGTTTTGTCGACGGATTTAATATGGTAAATTAAGCCAAATACATAAAAGTATTTTTTTTATTATTTTTTATAAATACTTTATTATGTAAATTATATTTCACCAGGAAATCATACTTTTTAAATGTTTTTGTATTAATATAATATCATCAAAATCAATATTTATGTTGTAAATATGTAATTTGGACTTTTCATGGCAATAAAAAAAATTAATTGATTGAAAACTGATTTTCCTTATGATGTATTTTATAATTATTAAAACTTTACTTTGGAATAAATAAAATATATGACTATTTAATATATATATATATATATATATATATATATATATATATATATATATATATATATATATATATCATGATCATTTTAATGCAAATTCAATGATTATAAAATTTTGATTAACTAGAATCAGAATATTCTGATTAAATTTTATGGATAAATAAAAAAATAAAGAGCTTTGCAATAAAAATAAAGCATGATGTAACTAGGAGGCAAATGTGTCAGTGCTGATCCTGATGAGATTAAACGATTCATAAGAAAAGAGCATGTCAAATGAGGGCCCATCAATAGAAGACTATGAGAGCCACTTGTCTGACCGAGTAAAGCTGTTGAGCCAAAGCGAGTCAGGCGAAAACAGACTAAACCATGAGAAGAACAAATGGACGAAGAAGTGAAATGAGCCTGAAACAATTGGGCTGAAAATAAGACAAAGATGCATCCAAGTCAAACAATGCAAGAAAATAACATAATGCAATGGCCTACCCAAAGGTAGAGTCCATCCAAAGGAAGGCTCAGTTCCATAATATCTAAAATCATCCTATGATGGCTCTCGATCAAGAATTAAGAATCAATAGTGCAATAAAAAGTCTTATACTCATACTGTAGGACCTCCTCTTTAAAAAACGAACTACTATTCGATTATGCTAATTCAGCATCTGCCAGATAATATGGTGTTATTCTGTTGCCAGGAGTTCCTCACTATAGATCAAAGATAGACAGCCAGGAAAGATCAGCTGACCGAGATGACCCTATCAAATTTTGGCAACTAAACTTTAACCGACTAAGCTTATCCTACCGACCAGAGGCCAGGATAGATTAGCGTACCAACCTGGCCTTGTTGACTCGAAGCCAATCCAACTTAGTCTGTCAAGCCAGAAAGCAGACCAACAATGAGCCCATACATGTGAATTGTCAAAAATACCCTAGTATAGGCCTCATTAAAGCATGGGACAAAAATGTAATATCATTATGTTAAACCTT
>NEWO01000126.1:67366-121658 GCA_003013225.1 Phalaenopsis aphrodite | reverse complement strand
CATTCACATAATTAACACCTAATCTTCATATTTACGTGCCTAAAATTCATTTTTTTACCAATAATATTTAATTTTTTTTACCATGTTATTTATTTCTATGTATTTAAGTATTTAATATAATTATATTATTTCATTTTGGAAATTTTTTTAAGATGAAAGTGAATGTTTCCTAAGAATTGTAAAATTTATATATATTTTTAAAATATAAAAATTTAGCTTATTTTTCATACCAAATATTTTTTTATTCATTTAATTTTTTTTTGTTAACGCTCACGGGCTAGTCCATCATATTTCATGGGCGAACGACTATGTAATTCTAAATAGAAATTTGGTTTAGTCTGACCCTAGCCCGCTTTAACTCGTCAAAGCCCGAATAAGCCTGACATGCGGCAAGTATAACACGCCCAGTGCCCGGGTCTCCTCCTATGCATATCTGATTCCCTCAGTTAGGAATGTGATTAGCTTAAATTAATAATTGATTTTAATTTTGGCTCGAATTTAAATAAATGAACTAACATTATGCATTAACTTTTGTTGAGTTGTTGTGTTAAATGATTTTAGCGAGTTTAGAGCAGATATAGAACTCAAGTGGATCTAAACATTTATATTTGAGCTAGGTAGTTTCAATTTTGAGCTAGATTGACCCGCTTCTGAGTTAAAATAGGTCTAAATAACTCAATTTGAGTTAGCAAATTTTGATTTTAAGCCTGAACAAATTTGACTTAAATAAACTCGAACAGAACATAACAAAAGAGCTATTTTAGAGCCACCCTTAAAATTTAGATATCTTCATTTTTTCTTTATAGATGAAAATGTATAAATTTTTAAAAGTAAAAAAAATAATATTTTTTAAGAAAAATAATTATTTTTTATGTAATACAAAAGATTTGTATTATTTAAATGAAAAAATAATAATTTTTTATATTTAACTTCGATGGAACTTTAAACATTAATATTATATAAAAAAGTTTTATTACTTTTATTTTAAAGGAAAAATTAGAATGAATATGACACCAACTTGTCCCAACTCCAAAAGTAGTAATAAAAAATTTTTTAAAAAGTGGTAAAAGTTAACGTGTCAGAAGTGGGATTTGAACCCACGCCCTCTCTCGAGGACCAGAACTTGAGTCTGGCGCCTTAGACCACTCGGCCATCCTGACTATTGGACATCGGAACTTAGCTATTAATTTAAATACAAAAACACACTAATTCATCGAATTAGCACTCTCGATATATTGAATTGTATAATTTTGAGTTTAGTTTCTCCAATCTTATTCCATTTGGTTGCATCTTCCCTCGTTCCCAAAATCTTCAAGCCTCATATATATATATAGCTGGCTACATGAATCCTTTCTACCAACGTATCCAAAAGATTTCATTTGTATTAATTCTTCTAGGTCATTTCATAATTTTTCTTTATAACCTATATTAAAACTGACTTGAGAAGCACACTACACATAGGCACCAATGTAGCAAACGTTGAGCACTTTTCACTATGTTTAGGTCATACTACACGTCGTTTGTCAAAGACGTCCTAACATTTATACAAAAATTTAAAGGATTAATGTCATTATTTCTTGACAAATTTTACGTTGGTTATCAACTATCTACAATAACCCTCACTTTTTCACATTTGAGGCTTGGGACATGACAATGATTAAAAAATTATATGTGGGGAGTAAGAGAGATCCTCTCAAAAACATTAGGAGAGAACAAGATATGGGAGAAATCAAAATCTAGATGAGTAGGATGATGGGCAACATAGCTCTAAGAAAATAGTATGTTCCATACAAAGAACCAATGATAAGTTTAAACATAAAACCAAATACCCAACAAAAAATCTGATACAAAAATCAAACCAACAACCAACACACGAAATCATGTCGCATAAATCATTAATGAGATGGAGGGTCGCATTATTAAATTTAAATTTCCTTGATTTTAGTGCTTGTTTGGGGCTGCTTATTTAGGTGTGGCGGCATTTCAAAACGCTGTCTTGCTGTTTGTTTAAAGCGTTCGGAAGAGCATTTTTAAAACAACGATAATCGCGTACATTTTTTTCCTTTTACACATCGCACGCAGGGCTCCTCTTGTGTTTAACATTTTTTAAGGTTACATTCCTCTCGTGCCCCTGCGATATCTCTCTCGTGCTCTCCCTCACCATCTCCTTTCCTGATCTTCTCCTTCGTAAACATCGACTCTTCTGGTGAGATATATATGCTGCAATGCTTTCTAGTTGTTCGATTTTCTCTTGTTGGTTTTTATTTGCAAGATTCGGTCTTCTCCTTCGTTGTTCAATTTATATGTGCCTCAATTCGGTTATCTTTAGTTTCTTTGCAAAAATTGGTTTTCTGTAGGGTTGTCTTTAGGATGCCTTGTTGTATTAGGGTTGAAAAAAAGTTGATGGAAATGAATCTGAGGTTTTCTCGTGAGTTTTTTCTGCATTTTTTTTAAGGTTTTCTTGAAAAATGCAGACGAGCAATGGGGGAAATTTTGGTTCGCAATGTGGGAATCTTTGTTCTTCTCGTCTCTGCTCCTTTATGCAAAGTTTTGGTTCGAAAAGTGGGAATCGTATAATACTGTTGGAATGTGTTTCAATGCGCCCCTTTTATATTGTTCTTGAAGGAATGCAGTGGGAATCGTTACACTGTTGGAATCGTTTGATAAGCCTTTTATATTATTCTTGAAGGAATGAATGCAGGGGGAATCATTATACAGTTCAAACTGCTGGATTTTTTTAGCTGCACCTGTTATATTGTTTAGCTCATTTCAAACTGCTGGAATTTTCTAACTTCTGAAATTTTTTAGCTGCACCTGTTGGAATTGGAATTGTTCAGCAATTGATAAGCCATTTTAGCTGCACCTGTTGGAGTTGGAATTGGAATTGTTTATGGTCACGGTTTAGGGGCATTTGTTTGAATACCTATTGGATATTATTTAGTTCTATTGGATACTATCTAGTTTTGTTGAAATTGTTTTTCTGCATTTGTTTGAATTGTTTAGGTGCACGGTTTATATAGAATGTTGCTCTTGTTCTTTTGGATACTATCTAGAATTGTTCAGTTCTATTATATACTATCTAGAATGACTATGGTTTGACGAAATGCTTTCTGGACATCTTATTAGGTTTAGTAACCTATTTCGAATGATAGTATCGATCTTCATGGATCTCTTGCACGAGTTATCTCTCAATCACGGACTCCAAGGTTCGAGAACGACGAGAAGGGATGTATTGGTTATAACACTATATATTTTGTCACAGAATGAATCAATTAGGGATGCTATGGAGAGATTTCAGCATTCATCAGAGACAATAAGTCATTATTTTTCCAAAGGCATATAAGCACTTGTTAGCTTAGCCTCTAAAAACATCAGGCCAGATCATCCATCATTTGCTAATACTCCAAGCCAAATTGAAGTCGATCCATGTTACATGCATTACTTTAAGGTAACCATTCTTTTATTTACCTTCCTAACAACACATAAATATTTTCTAACATTGTAAAACAGAACTGCATACGTGGAATTGACGGTACTCACGTTGATGCCCGAATACCCAGCCAGGACAAGATGCTTCCATTGATCGAAGTGGTTCGACTACTCAAAATGTCATGGTGATATGTAGCTTCAACATGTGTTTCACATATGTTATGGCAGACTAGGAAGGGAGTGCACATGATAGTTGAATTTTCGCTTATGCTACCAGAAATAGATCGCAGGGTTTTCCTCATCTGACTCCAGGTATGTATTGATGTTTTTAATTCCAAGTTATAGATATTTATTGTAAATCACAATAACTTCCATAACAGGAAAATACTATTTGGTTGATGTTGGATATCCAATGCAAATGGGCTATCTCAAACCATATCCAGACAATAGGTATCACATTCTTTATTTTGAGCGAGCAAGTGTTATTCGTGATAGGAAAAAAATGTTTAACAAACGTCACTCATCTTTACGTGGGGTAATTGAAAGAATGTTTGGTTTGTGGAAGAAGAAATAAGTCATCCTATGTGATATTTCGTCATATCTATTTCAGAAGCAGGTACAAATTGTGGGGACAATAATGACACTTCATAACTTCATATGGAGACACCTTTCACATTTAGACACAGACTTTAATATGGTTAATAATGAAGAAATGACAGTCTATGAAGAACCATCAGAAAGCATGATCGAGGCATCAGTTCTTGAGAATGAGAATGAACTTAATGAATTTATAGTTCATGACACGGAGGGTGTGACTGAGATGGCTGCTCTGATGGAGTCTACAACAGATGCTATATATCGCAGCTAATCCAGCAAGTCTTTCTTTTGTTCGTATATATGTAGATTAATTTTGTATGTTTATTTTTTTTTTTTGGATAAGTCCTGACATTCTTTATGTTTTTTTGCTTTTTTCGCAGTTATATAAACATGACTTCTAGAATATCAGTTACAGACAGGTATTTTGTGTAATTGTGGATTATCGTCTTCGTTGCTCACGTCGCATCAGTCTAATAACTTTGAGAGGCAATTCTACGATTGTGCTAAGAGTGATGCTTTTTATTGTGACTTCTTCCGGTGGGTTGATAATCCCACATATTACACTGCCAACAGCCATGAGAATCCGATGTTTTCCCAGATTGATAGTGCGGATCAGGACAAACATAGCCAAAGTTTGAAATTAAATTTTTTAATATTTCTCATTGTAGTTGTACTTGTTTTTGTATTATTTTTATTTCTTCTGGTACTCATGACAAGGTGAGAACTGTATGTCATCTTTTGAAACTGATATGTGATAATTGTATGTTTCTACACTATATGTTTATATTCTACCAATAAGCTAATTTGAATAAACTGCCTCCAACAGTTTGCAAAAATATCATTTAATCACCAATAAACTAATTTGAATAAATTGCCCTAAACAGAAAACCAGATTATTCTGATAATCTACAAATTATCAGAATATTCTACAGATTATCAAAATAATTTGTTTATCAACACATTATAAATAATTTATTTATCAACATATTATAAATAATCAACTACTATTTCAAACAAACCCTCAGCCTCATAGTTTAATTGGTGCTCTTAATGATAGGCTCGAAAGAGTTATGCATTCTTTAAAATCTTACAATTCTTCTTGAGCCATAAATGATAAGTAATGTAATTTACGTTAAGTAAATAAAATCTTTTAAAAAATATTTCATTAAAGCTATTAAGAGTGGCGAAGAACTTGTAAGATATTGCCAGTAGTTAGAGAATAAGAGCCATAAAGATGCCTCACTAATAGAATGAGAGAGGGTATTAAATAGATGATGGTGTGTTATTAAACAAAAGAGAATCATAATTGTTAAGAGATCTAATTAGAATGAAAATTACTAGAACTATAGTGCCTTCACATGATTTTAGCCTTACACCTAAGATTAGTGTTATCAAGGTTAGGGAAACCAAGGCTCCCTTGATGTTTAGCAAGAGTAACATTTCTACAAGCGAGAGTAAAGCTTATTAACATATCATCGTAACGGAGAAAACTATACCAAAAACAAATCAGTATATATAATGCTTCAAGTGCAATTTCTAATCAAAATTATCGACCAAGGAGGAGAAAGCATCCATTACAATGCAAAAAAATAAATAAGATGATAAGGGGCAGCCTTTGTCAAGCCAAATGGAGGATGGGAAATATCCTCTAATTTCACTATTTATGAGAACATAACAGTCCAGCTTGGAAGTGCAAGTTTTGATCCAACTAATGAAAGGGTGGGGGTAAACCCAATTTTTAAAATAAAAATGGATAACAATTCACAAACTTTTCACAAATCAATTTTGGGGCAAATACTATTCTTGAAGCTCTTATAATTGAAAAAAATTAGAATTTCATTACATAAAAACCTCCATCAATAGAAGTTTGATGATGAAGACAATAATGGTATTGACTCACTATTAATAGAAAAAAGGCCAGCATATTTCAGAAGGTTATTAGTAGGCTGCAACTCATCAAAGAAGTTAATATTTTCATGTCATCCTGATTTTGAATATAGCTATTATTGACCTGCAGCTCCTTAAAGAAGTTAGAATTGCTCCTAATTTTAACAATTTGGTAATCTTAATATCATCCGACACTCTATAGAGCCATGCACATTTCATTGACATCATAAAAATTGAAACTTTTATATAATTTCCAACATAGAATAGCTGCCAATGTGATACCCACATTCGAAGAAAATCCAATTAACCCAATAGAAGAAACAATTATCAATAAACTTAACAATAAATAGAGAAAATTTTATATCCATGGCATCTTCTCCACCAACAGAAAAGCATAAACAGAAACACAAAGCAATCCAGTTAGATCATACAACGCTAAACAAGAACTAATCCATATAAAACAGCAAAAAAAAAATTTTAAAAAAGTTTTGGGACTTTGATTTGAACTGTCTTCACTCATCATCAGCTGGTCCAGCTTTAGACGTCCCCCCAACTTTCTTAGGAAGAAGAAGGTTGTGAATGTTAGGCATAACACCACCGTTAGCAATAGTCACAGTGCCCAGAAGCTTAGAGAGTTCCTCATCGTTCCTAACAGCTAATTGAATGTGCCTTGGCACAATCCTAGTCTTCTTGTTATCCCTGGCAGCATTTCCGGCCAACTCCAAAACCTGATCAAAGTATTGAAGAAATAATAAAAATAAATTAACAAATCAAAGCCGACAAAAAAGCTTAAAATCTTGGATTTTATAAAACTCGAATCTGATCAGCAAAATCGAAACTTTTTTTTGTAATGCAAGTTGTATTACCAAAGAAAATTAAGCGAATATCACATAATTTATCTAACAACATTAAATTTTATATGGATCCTGTTCAAAATAAGGGAAAACTGTAAGGGTAAAACAATTACAGAACCAAAGAAATCTCCGAGCATCCATCGCATAAGTTCAGGCACCGGAAACAGCAGTAACAAAAATAGCACAAAGAAAATACATCGAAACATCTATAATAATTAAAAACGAAGTTTTATAACAATCTGTATGATATCAGAGGTAAAATCATACCTCTGCAGCAAGGTATTCAAGAACGGCGGCGAGATAGACCGGAGCACCAGCGCCAACTCGCTCAGCATACTTGCCAGCCTTGAGAAATCGAGCAATACGGCCGACAGGAAATTGAAGGCCGGCCTTGCTGCTCCTCGAAGTCGACTTCTTCGAGGCTCCGGATCCGATCGCCTTCCCTCTTCCAGCCATGGCTACGAAAGATTCTAGGGTTTGGTTCTGGCCAGCAGAAAGAAAAAGGATGAGAGTTTTGTCAATTTGTTCCGATCCTTAATTTATATATAGAGGATGGGGGCGTGAGAAGAACCACCCGTTTAATTTCTCGCGGATCGCTATCATTAGCCGTTCATTTTGAATGATTGGACGGTTAGATTGGGGTGGAGGCTGTTAGGTCAATTTTACTCGGTGGGGAATTTCGCCGCGTGGGCAAAATGTAAATTTTAATTTCTCCGTTTGAAGCGGTCTTAATTTTTGTCCTAATAATAGATATGATTGTTAAATCCAAACGCCTCAACAGAAAATAACTAAGGTAGTGAGTAATAAAGAGAGCCTAACACTTATTAGTATTATTCATAGACTATTTATAGCTATAGATCTTAACATTGTAAAAATACATATTCGTCCCCTCATCATTAACTTTTCAGATAGACATTTTAGTAATTAAAGAGATTTATATATGATAGGATCGGGGGTTGATTCGATCGATGAGGTGTGATTTTTTATTGTTGTATTCATTTTCTTGATGTATAGAAATTGCTATTTTTTTTTTTTTTTGCATTAACTTTTTGTTTAGGCTTGTGAACTTAAGATCCTTCAATTGTAGATGTCGTTCATCTACTGTAAGAAATGTTCTTGATAAGGTCAAATATGTCATACCGAAGAAGACCAGAAATAATTTGAAACTATTGAATGTAGTTCAATTTTTTTTATCTTTCTGTGTATCCTCAAGACAATGTTCTGACACTGTAAATATTAAAATATTAGCAATATGAACGAATGGTATTCAGAATGGACGAGAAATAGCTAAGAATAATATCTGATGAAATTGTTCTTCTGATAGGCATGTCGAATAGAGAAGTAGCAAAGCGGAAAAATTTTCCCTCTTCTGGTGTTGATGCACGACAAATTAAGAAAGACATGTTAAATGTTTCAAGCGATGAGTGTTTTATTCCTTTTGATGAATTATTTTTTAAAGTATTTGTTATGAAATTTATTTTTCCTTTCTAGTAACTTTAGAATTTCCAAAAAACTTTTCACCTTTGACGAGAATGTACAGACTTTCAGCTCATTTAATTGGTCTGTTGCGGTATGTGATTTATTCATTGAGCAAATTAATGTAGCAGCCCTTAAAATAAGGCAGAATCGGTCTTTGGGATATATGAATGGTTTTCTTTCTCTCTCAACAGTTAGTGTCTTGTATAAACCTTATAAAACTTCATTCTTTTTGTTTAAAGCATATTATTACTTTTCTTTTACACAGCTATGATTTTATTAGCATATATCTTTTTTCACTCCGCTCAATCACGAGGTCATACCCAAAATATTGATGTAACCAACTGATGTCAGCTGGAATTCATCGCAAATTGACATAGCATTTAAGAGGCTCAATACAGTACAATAGATAACATTCTTGTTGTTTGGAGAATTAGACTTGTTTAATTTTTTATGTACGTATGTGTTATGATAGTTGTCTGTATTTATGTGTTATTATGTGACATTTCTGTTGTATTATGGGGTTATTGTTATGTCAAGTGGGGCTTATGATGGTATTATTTAGTTGTTCTTGTGGTGTTTTGTTGTAAGATATTGGGAGGTGTAATTAGGCGTTATTCATGGTGTCCATATGTTATTTTGATGGTATTATTTCTGTTTTATTTAGGTGTTCTACCGAGGGGTTACTGTAATATTGTTATTCGTGGTGTTATTCTAGTTATATTTAGGTGTTATTTAAGTGTTATTTAGGTTATTTAGGTGTTGCTCAAGTTTTTTTTTTTTAAAAAATTTATTTTTTTAATCGAAGTGTTTTCTTAGGTTTCTATCATGTTTAATAGTTGCTTTCTAGGTGTTATTTAGGTTGTAAGGTTCATGTTTAATTGGCATGATATTCCGATGTTATGTTCGTATTATTGTAATGTTTTTCGTACGTTTTTTAATTGGAGTTTTAACTTCTAATGTGATGTAATTTTGAATTAAATTGTAGGTTTATGATAAATTTTTGAATTTGAAAGATGATGAACGTCATTTGTTGGCCAATTCTGATGAAGGACTATTGAGTCTATTAATGTCATTCCCACCCCATGAAACTCAAGGCAAACAACATTCACTCGTTTCATATGATGTGGGGACACTCCTCTCAAGCGAAGCCACCCCAGAGCCTACAAAAACTAGAATCAATCAAAACCTTGAAGTAATAATCGAGCTGCTTAGAGCTCAAGAGAAATGGTTTAGGGAATTCCAAGGAGCACTCAATACAATAAATACATGAGTCTCGAATATGCAAGAGGCAATGTCAGAACTCCAACTTACGATTGAAAAATCAGGACAAACAAAAAGTAACAATGGCATTGAGTTGAAAGAAAAGTATACCCAACATTCCTCTCCTGTTGCCAAAGACATTCAATTCAACGAATATGGAACCCGACAATCATCTGTTGCTGAAGAATTCAAAGAGTTCAATGAAAAGAGAACATATCAATCATCCCTTGTTGACAAAGACATTGAGTTACAAGAAGAAGGAACCCATCAGCACACCATTAGCAGCTTAATCGAAAGGGTGAAGGGTAGACGAAGCAGAAGAAAGAGGAACTTGACTTCCCCTTGTGTTGTTTTCGAGTATAGGAGAATAAAAACAATAAAGGATGTTGTTGAGCAGCATCCCTAAGGAGTTCTTTCGGATACTCCAGCCATAATAACTGAGCAATTGTTTGTACATACTAAACTGATGGTAGACGTCGTTGTACAATCATGTCGAAAAGGGAGAACAAACAATAACAGAACACGTAGATAGTTCAACCATTGCAGAAGAACCAATAAAAAACACTTTGTGAGGAAACAATAATAATTGCCGCTGTAAATACTCAGGCTGAAAAGAGCCTCCAAATAATAATAGCACCTGTTGTACATTCCATAGTCACTATTGTGAAGTGCAACCAATAACACAACTTGTTGTCACTTCATCCATTGTAGATGACCAAGTTCAAGAACATTTTGAGGGAGTGGATGAGACAATAAAGGATGTTGTTCAATCTATAGCCCTTACATTAACTACTTTAGGAGATAAGCGAGAAATTGTCCATTCAGAGGAATATGCTTTGGTGATATGATGAAATGACTTTCTATACAATGTTTTGTATCTTCTAGTTTGACATTATATATTTCATAAGTGATATTGTTTTGTAGCCTCATCTTGCGGTGTCAAACATCGATTTTCCTGGCATATCACTTATATCCCTTGAAATGCAAGCAGCAATTGATGAGTGCATGTCGATGTACACTGAGAAGTGAGAACATCTTCACTCTTTATATGCAGTGAAATTGTTTTATATTCATGTTTCACAAAGATTTTGTGTCAACACTGCAGGCATGATATTATGATTAACGACGGTGGCGTTGTCGTAGACTACGACGGAGTAACAGATGTACTACATGACGACTGGATTGCAAATGAACGTGTAGAAGTCTTTGCCACCCTTTTGAAGAGAAGGAAGGATGACTCCTAATATATATATATATATATATATATATATATATATATATATATATATATGTAATGCCATTAGTAATTATACAAATTCTAGTTAATAATGAAATTGTAACTAAAATGCTCTTTATATACTCCGTCCAATATGACATTTGTGTCACATCATGCAGATGCATAGAGCTGGCCAAACCTCAACATTTTTTAGCCATGTCACAAAAGAAGAGGTAAAAAATATTGACATTATATTATTTCTTATTATTGACAATGAACACTGAATATTATTGGTTGTGAAATTGAAAGAAAGAAAATTGATGTTACACAGATTATTACCTAACACGATGCACAAGTCCGTGTGCTACAACGTTGTAAGTATTCTCGACAGAATTGCTGGATCCCATTCAGTCTTGTCATTGCACAACCATTACCACATGAAACATTGCAAGATAAAACTGTATGGAAAAGATTTTGGAAATGCTTTCAGAGGCAAACCGTACAAATGACCACTAACAGTGGTTAAAGGGAATCATGTACATATACTTAGTATTGATTGTGGCATGTTTGTCTGCAAATATATGAAAAAATTAATACAAGTCCACCGGGGTGGCTGGAGTGATGAACTACATTGGAAGGCAGATATGTCAAAATTTAGGGCAGAGTTTTCCTATGATCTTTGTGTGTGGACTCTGTCTCTCAAAAAAATGATATTGGTTTGGAATATATTTTACTTGATTGATTGATGTTGATCTGTTTAGCTAAATTTATCTAGTTTTAGCTGATACTGATATTTTGTTTGAACTACTAATGTGTTGGAAATGAGCAATATGTAAGCAAGAGAGGTTTATGTGAACGACCCTTTTTTCTATTTGTTCATGAGAGTGCATTATCATATGAAATTAATGCACTAATACTTTTAATAACACCTAAATAATATGATTAGAATAAATATAGAAGCATGGCGATAACTCCGCATGAAATAATACCATAATAACACCGTGGAGTATTAGAATAACGTTGTGGAATATTCTAATAACATTGTAGAGTTGCCTACTCTGTATGAACTAATACATAATTAAGTTCAATAAAAACTCAATAATGACACTGAATATTAGAATAACACTGTGGAATATTCAAATAACGTCGCGAAGTTACTTACTCTGCATAAAATAATACCATAATAATGTTCAATAAAACCTCAATAACACTGTTAAATATTAAAATAATGCCGTGGAATATTCTAATAACACCACAAAATATTGGAATAATGCCGCAAAATATTCCTATAACACCGCAAAGTTACTTACTCTGTATGAAATAATATTATAATAATTCTCAAATAAAACCTCAATAACACCGTTGAATATTAGAATAATGTCGTGAAATATTCTAACAACACCACGAAGTTACTAACTTTGTATGAAATAATACCATAATAATGCCCAATAAAACCTCAATAACACTATGGAATATTATTTACCGTGAATGAAATAATACCATAATAATGCCTAATAAAACCTCAATAACACCGTGAAATATTTAAATAGCGTCAGAGAATATTCTAATAACACTGCAAAGTTATTTACTCTCTATAAAATAATACCATAATAATGTCTTATAAGACCTTAATAACACCGCGAAATATTAGAATAACACTACATAATATTCTAGTAACATTGCGAAGTATTGGAATAATGCTATAGAATATTCCAATAACAACGCCCAGTATTTGAAAAATGCCAATGAATACTTCAATAACATCGCGTAATATTAGAATAACTCCGTGGAGAATTGGAATAACATGACGGAATATTCTAATAACACAACACATAAGATAATAACACCACTCAATATTCCAAGAACACCATTGATAAGTAATATAATAAAGGCGAATATTCCAATAACAACACAGATAGGATAATAACACCGCTAATAAGATAATAATACTAGAATACTACATGAATAACACTCTAATGACACTCGAGTGCACATCAATAACATTCCCCTAAAGAAGATTTGGTTGGTTGCTAGAGTCAACCCAAGTCTGTTGGTGATATTAGCAGCAATGATATTGAGTTATATAATGACTCATTTCAGGTTTTTTTTCAAAATCAATGAAGAAGCTGAAAAAATGTTTAGAAGTAAATGTAGATTTTTTTGTGAAGGAGAGAGTTCTTTGCTTGCTAGAGTCATCCAAGGCTGGTGGTGATCACAAAAGCCGTGTGATTGAGTTATTTAGTGATTGATGTAAGTTTTGAGAGCCCAATGATGAAGAGCTCCACTGATAGCAAAGATAACGTTTGCAGTAAGAAGAATATTCAGATTGTTTCAACATATTTGATGATGTCAATGGCGATGATGTGTCACACTTAGAATTCACTGATGGAATGCATCAACATGTCGATGTATGTTTAGGTTGGCTACAGTATAAAATATTCATGTTTTTTATGAGTAATTACAAATTAACACTCAAGAACGTATTTTAATTAAAAATATAGTGTAATTCTATTGAACTTCGGTTATATACCTGATTAAGACAATCTTATATTGCAGACAAATTTGTATCACATCGGATAAGTGATTCTTGACTTGTTGAAGCTTCTTGCTCCTTTCCTGTATGGAATGGTTTAAGTTAGAGAAATGCAATGCTACATAGAGAAAAATTATTTTTGAATGTAGAAATATATAATTCTTGCTCGCTTATTTTTCTACCATTCCCCTTTTAACTTAGAAGTGAATTTTTCTTTTGGCCTCATCTTCCCCAGGTCAATCAAATTGCATTTTTTATTGGTGATTTCTTGTTCTTTTTTTATTCTTTACTTGAGGTGTTTTCCCAACTAATATATCTTCAACATCTACATATAATTTTTTAAATGATTTCAACACACATTGCTCGACCAGTTCATTACTTTGTGCTTTATTAAGAAGTTGGCATGCAAACATTTGAGCATGTGCGCCAAATAGAAGGCCACTTGCAAATCCATTGGACAGTTGGAACTGCTTGAGATGTTTGTATCTAACATTATTATAGTTGTCTCTCTTTGCATACATAGACCATCATAATAAGAAATATTTGTCAAAAATCTTTGTTATACGCAACAAATCAAGAATGTGTAGAGAGTGAGCACACAATAACCTCATCATCTCAATTTTTTTTGTAGCAACACGTGATATCACAATTAATCTTGTCAAGTTTAACAATCCAGGGTTTGTTTGTCTTTTGATTATTCAAATTCTTTACGTAATATTTTGAGTCACTCTCCACGGAAAGTTCGAGAACAACTCCACACGACGCATGCAAAAACTCTCCCTCAAACATTGAGTAGAGCTTCCTCGTATAAAATGAACCAGCTTGCCTCAACACTGTGTTGGTTTTAACCATGGACATAATAATAGACTAAGCACTTAGGTAGTTTTATCACAGTATGTGGTTCTTTAAGGTGTTCAAAGTGATTCATATGATTATTGAAATGCTTAGGTAGGTTCATCAAAGTATGTGGTTCAAATAGAATTCTAAATTCATTTAAAGTTTGGTAAAGTCAAAAGTATTTGAACTTGGCTTAGATTTGCAAATTTGAAATGGATTTAACAAGCTTATGGCAAAGGGTTTCATGGGCAAATTTGAGTGAATTTAAGCATGGAGTATAATCAATATGGAGCCTCCAAAGTATGATGTGTGAATTAGTAAGAAAGGACATAGTGGATGGGTGTGTGCATTTTATTTGCAGTGCGCGAAATCATATCAACATAGGTATCATTCTTATGTAAAATCAACGTTCCAGACCCGCTTGTGCGATCCGTTTCGTTATCTGGGGTCGTCTAGATAAATTCGTCGATGATCTTACCAACTTAACTCCAACTCAAGCATCGTAGCAAATAAAGTTATTTGGTATGACCATAGCCTTTTAACGAGCAAATAGCTGACCGGTCATTGCCTAAGCAATATCCAAAGTCAAGCAGATTGCTCGCAACAGCGAGTCAATCGTCGTACATCATGGGGTCCCTCTATGGTTTGCAAATCCTTATGAAAAGAGTTTCGATATGTCGGATTTAATCGGCTAAACTAAACATTGAGAATTTGAAACCATCCATATAAAACTACAATGAGTGAAGAAATTGTTTGAATTTCTAAATAGTGCAGGTCTCAGGCCAGTCCTCTAAGATAGTCAAACAACAAATCCTAAGACTATATTCTATATTCTAAGGAAATGGAGAGGAATACCTCATAAAAATGAGGACAACAAGACCCTTGCATACTTTTCATTGTATTTAAACTATACAACGTGTTGCTTCTATGAAACTCCCTAACACTTATACAATGATCAAAAGAATTCATACAATGATTTTTCCATAAAATTTATATTAGCTATCAACCACATAACACAACCCTCCATTTTTTCAACAAGTTTTACCTTGACAAAGGTGAGTGTCATACTCATAAAAAAAAAGACATTAAGTGTGAACATAGGTCGTTGTCTTTATATAAAAATAAAGAGCATGTAAACTCTAACATAAAAAAAGTTATCTCATTTTACCCGACCTATCAATACTCTAAAAATGTCGGTGTCACACTCTTAAAAGAGTCGTTTACATCCATAACTTGCATTTAATAAAGTGAAATATAATTTTTTACGCATATGTTTAAAGCAACGAAGTGTCAAGTATATAAATACACAAAAATTGTGAGATACATAAAACACAAGAGTTGTGTGTTGAGTATGTTAATTTACCTTAAAAAAGGGCATTCATATGCGTAGCACACAGTTCTTACATATTTACATATCTAAACCCTAATCCAAATTGCCATGTATGTAAGTATCAAAGATTGGATGTTAGATAGACAAAACCTAAGATTTATGTGCTAAGTAGATAAGTCCCAAGCATGTAACAATCAAATACATCATCAAAACTATACAAAATAGAATCAAATTTTCAAATTTATCCAAGATAGAAATTCTCTAAGTGCAAAAAAGACCAACTATTCAAATTAAATAAAAACCTAGAGGAATATTAAAATCAAGATTATTTACAATTTGACTATAAGAACTTGAAGAACAATGAACATTAACAAAAATGTGATCTAAGGGCGCTTCAGTCTTGTCCAGAGCTCAGACGCGTGAGAGAAAAGAAATGTGAGATTTCAAACATCGGTTTGATATAAAGACAATTTCTGACAATTCCTTTACCGTTAGTTACAATAACAGGACCGGTCGACATCAACAATCAAAGAAATGAGTCATATCTTTCCGATTGGTTAAAACAATCAAAAAGTAAAATGTACTAAAAATACAGTTTGGATCATTAGTTACCTTTTTTAGGTTGTAAAAAATGTGATTTACTTTTAAACTATGATTTAATCGTAAGAAAATCATTGATAAATTAATTAATTTGCAATCGTCGACAAACCATCACAAATAAGTGCAAATTTTTCCATAGGTATAGGACCACCATTTTTTCTGTTGTGCCTGAGAATGAAGAGTTTTTGTACTAAATTCTAATCATGTCTTATTATATTTACTCCTAGAGGAGCTAGAATAATCTTGAAATGATATTAATGCCCATGATATTTTCTTACATGACCGTTTTCCACCATGTGTCACGGACAAAAAGTCTCACATCGGCTAAGTGTAAGACTGAAAAACAGTATTTAAGTCATGTGTTGTCCATCACCCCGAAAAAGCTCTTTTGGGAGGTGAAAAGTGGTATCAGAGCATGTTACTGCCTGTCAGGTGTGTGGACTCTCTATGGTCCAATGGGACCCTCGTTAGAGCTGATCCGTATGATTGAGTGAAGGAGAATGTCAAAAACAAAAAAGTCTCACATCGGCTAGGTGTAAGGCCAAAAAACAGTATTTAAGTCCTGGGCGGCCCACCACCCCGAAGAGCTCTTTTGGAAGGTGAAAAGTGGTATCAGAGCATGTTATTGTCTGTCAGGTGTGTGGACTCTCTATGGTTCAATGAGACTCTCGTTAGAGCTGATCCGTATGATTGGGTGAAGGAGAATGTCAAAAACAAAAAAGTCCCACATCGGCTAGGTGTAAGATCAAAAAACAGTATTCAAGTCATAGGCTGCCCACCACCCCGAAGAGCTCTTTTGAGAGGTAAAAAGTGGTATCAGAGCAGGTTACTGCCTGTCAGCTGTGTGAATTCTATATGGCTCAATAAGCCTCGTTGGAGCCGATCAATGACGAGGGAGTCACATGATTTGGTGAAAGAGAATGTCATGGACAAAAAAGTCCCACATCGACTAGGTGTAAGACCAAAAAATAATATTTATGTCTTGGGCTACCCACCACCCCAAAAGAACTTTTTAGAGAGGTGACGCGTGACTCTTGAAAAAGATTGTTACATCCACTCCTAATAATTTTTTTTTTCTATTTTTCAGCCTCTATATTCTCAGATTACATCATCCACAAATAATATATCCACAAATAATATAATATTTTTCAAATTATAAATTCTTTCAACCATTTCAAATTATTTTAATTCAAAAATTCCGCCACTCCCGTTATCAATAAAAAAGTTATCCTCATTCAAGTGATATACCAAATAACTAATTCTTAAAAGGTAATTTAACCTTATTTTTCCTTAATTAAGCTAATAACAAAATCTTGTCTTCATTTCATTTTTCATCACACGTGCGACCCAATCCTCATGCATGTGTCACACGTGCAACTGATACACCAATACTAACCACCACGTACACCCATCATCGGCATGCAATCATGCATGCATGCATTACGTACCAACCCCCAGCCATTCATAAAACCCCACCAGAGACTAAATACTTCACATAACCAACAATGGCTACCACACACATAACTTCCTCCCTCCTCCTCCTCCTCCTCGCCCTCCTCCTCCTCCTCCCCCTCCTCCACTCCGCCGAACCGATCACCGAATACGAACAGTGCGTCCAAGAGTTGCAGACGTACCCCCTCGCCATCTGCCGCACATTCATCAAACACGGGAGCGACGTCGCCGGAAACCCACCGGAATGCTGCGAGCAGCTCCGGCAGGTTTCAGACACGTGTCGGTGTGAGCTTCTAGAGATGATGACGGGCGCGATGATGATGAAGGAGATGGAGGGCGGTCAGTGTCATGGTAGGTGTCAGGATATGATGATGAGAGGTGTTTTCCTTCCTATCATGTGCGCCGTCGGGCCGCCGTGCAGCAAGGGCTTTGGCGGCGGCGGCGGCGGCGGCGGCGGGTACTGAGTCTGTGGGAAATGAAGCTAAGCTTGTCATGGATGATGTGTGACGGCTAATGTATGGTTTGTGTCTTGAATAATGAATAAATAAATGGCTTAGTTATATATATATATATTTTTGCATGATTATTAGATTTGAGTGCATGTTAGAGATTAGAATTTTTTTAATGAAATTATAACTTTTAACTTGATAAGTTTATATTAACGTAGCTATAATTTTCAATAAAAATCATATTGTATTTATGTTCAGAGGGTTCGAATATTGTTAGGTCGTCGTCTATCACATAACGACCCATTTGAGTTATTGCTCGAACGTGTGGTCGTGGCACGTGATATTTGCTCGGTCTTCAAACTCCCAACCAAAATATATCTACTTGAAAACAAATTTGTTATAATTGCTCATAATAAATATGTTAAATGTTGAAAGTTGTTAGACATGAGAATTAAATATTAAAGTTGGTTTATCATGCATGAAATAGCTGTAAATTTGTTACCCATGTATTTACATGTATAACACCTAAAATCTTATATTTACATCTATACCACTCAAATTCTTACATCACACAAGAGATACTATCATGATTATATTTTTAAAGTGGAATGAAATTTAATTTTCAATCCTTTGCTTGTGACACTAAGGTTTTAAAAGTGTAAATATTAAATTGTAGGTATAATATATATAAATACTTTTAAAATAGGTGATATGTCTATAAATTTCCCTTCTTAATTTTAGAGCATTAACTTAATGATTTTGTTGTATTTATTTATATAATACCTAAAATTAAATTTTAGTATTTATGATATTCAAACTCTTAATGTTACATAAATATTATCATTATTATTTTCTTGTTTTTTAAGCATAAATAAAATTTTATATCTGATGCGTGCTAGAAAATTTGTGACGGTAGGGGAATAAATTATCATCTTAGCGTTGCATTGGATCAATGCAACACTCAATAAAAATAACTAATAATGATATTAGAAGATTTTACGTGGAAAAACCCGTAAAAGAAAAATACCACATGGCCTAGTTTAATTGTAAAAATTCACTTAGGTTGTTGATTACAAATAATTCTTTGTCCCGCTTACGGAAAATGATTATTAGATTTTTCAAGTTACAACGTTGACTGACGGTGTCTAATTGGTGGTAGTCGATGACGATTTGTAGTGATTGACGACGGTCGACAAGGGTCAATGATGATCGGTGGTGGTTAACGATGACCGTTGTGCTTGGAGGCGATTAGTGGTTGTTGACGATAGTCTGTAGTGATCGACAAAGGTCAGTGATGGTCGACGACGACCAACAACGATCGATAATGACAAAGATCATTCTCAAAGCTTCAAGTTCTCTTTAATGACTCGAGCATTTCTGCCCTCACGAGAAAACTAAGGCTATATTTATAGTGTTTTGTGTTCAATTAATGCAGAAACATAAACTATTTTGATCAGACGGTCCGGAGAGCTTCATTTGATTAAATAAGATTCGATGGACATTTTATTGCTTTAATTGTGTCGGAATTGAGTGATATTGGTCTAGTTGAATTCTTATTGTTAATACGTTCTATTCAACAATGAGCTCACCATATTCAACATCCATTTGATATTCAAAATATGTCCGAGAATATTGTAACGGTGGTTTAATGATTTGATCTAAACTTGATTTGACTCTAATTGGACTAATTTTGACATCATTTGGTTTATCTAATCGATACATTATGTTTGACTATAGATTAGCAGAAACGAACTGAAGTTTGAATGTTTTTTTGCTCAAAAATTATATCGAGATTCAAATTATGCCTCGGGATTCGTCTTTGATGATGAAAATTTGTTGGCGCATATCAATAACAATTCAAAATTTATGTATTAAATATGCATGTATTTATGTATCGATGCATACATATTATATAAAATTTTTTTCTTAATTTTAATTTATTTTCTTTCTACCAATGATAACATGTCCACTAATGGGCCGGGACGAGCGGTATCGTCGTTTCGGGTTACAGATTCGGCCGACAAGAAACATTTCTTTCTCTCATAGGGTTTTGCTTCACCCGCAGACGAGCTCGAACGCATCGTCATGGCGAATTCGCGGGTACTGCGCTACCCTAGTCTTTCATTGATTTGAATGTTTACTATTCCTTTCGCACATCGTGACTGAGACGGAATTTTTTTCTCAGTGCGTATCTGTTTGATTATTTATTGGCGAGACTCTCAAACTGTATATAGTTATAAGAATCTAAATCCCAAATTTAAATGAAAAGGGCATCAATCTACCACTTCTGACTCTGTTATAGCTAACTTGATGATCAGAGTGCACTTCTTCCAGCTTATGAGCGGATCCTTGTGCTGAGACTGAAACCATACCTAAAAATCCCATGCACGGGATTTCATATTCCGATAAGATTCACGTGTGGATGTTAATGCTATATAAAAAATCATAATGAGTGTTGTTTGCATATAAAAAAAACTTAGACGAAAAAACTCCATCAAATCTTTTAGAAATCATGATGTGATTTATTAGGCTTTATTCTTCTTTTAATTTCTCCAGACATTTCATCTATTTGATTTAAATGGTTAATCCACGAGCCTTTTTAATGTACTCTTCTTCACATAGAATGATTATCTCCGAGCTTGTGATATCATTCTCTTAAAGCAATTAGGCAGTCATAATAGATAAAACATATTTCTTGATATTTGGTTGATTAAATTTAAACAAGGTTAATGATCGAAAAGATAGAGATTTTTTTTATCTTGAAATTTTTGTTGGTGGTTTCGACATGTAATCATAACATCACGGCATCTTAATCCTATATGCCTTCTATGTCTATTTCATTTATTTCTTTAATCATGCAGAAAGGGTTAGTTAAATTAGGTGGTAGCTTTTGTTTTTATTGTATTGTTTATGTACGTTGTAAGGTGGAATAACTTGCAGGACTTACATATAAACTCTGTTTAAGGGATATCAAAATATTGACTTTAGCCTCACATTAAATAGTTGAAAATATGTTGGTATTAATTTGATAGTGGTTTGTCCTCTTCCATTACATATGTTAAGATTTTTGGTATCTTTTCAAGTGTTGATTTTACTAGGAGTTAAGCTTTCATTGGAGATGGAAAATAAAGCTTTGTAGTTTCAACATGTGAAGGATGCTTTGAAGCATGTTGATTGTTATTTTATATGTCTGCGTTGTAATGTTTGGCTTTTGTGATTAACTAGAGTTGACCTTGAAAAGTAGACGTGATAGTTTCGAGAGGACCTTAGCTTTATTTTTTTTTGAAGTTCTTAAACTTGTTGAGAATGTGAATAAGGTCAACAACGTATGATGTGTCATTTGCTTGTCATTGTTTTTTTTTTCTATTTATTGGGTTTATTTCTAGTTGTCACACCTTGCCAATGAGGATGATGATTATTTCCCTTTTGTAATTAATCCTAAATTTGGCATGTTGTATAAAAAATAATTTTAATTTATTAGAATTAAATGAAAGAATGACACTTGATAGGACACAATGCGGAAAAACGCTTCCTGTAGCCGAACCCACTTAGTGGGACAAAAGCTTTTTGTTGTTGTTGTTATGACTAGTCTTTAACGCCTATTTTTGTTGGGATTGGCTTAGCGAGGATCCTTAAATTCATGGGGGTATTGTGCAGCTTGAGGAAATTCCAACATTATGTGAATGTTTTAGGTTTGGGTTCAGGCAACCATCTCACTTTGAAATACATCAATATTCTTTGTCTTGTATTTTTAGATTCACACTATTTTTTATTACTTTAACTCACCTTGTTATGTAGATACAATGTCAGTAAAACATTTAAAAAAACTACTCAAAGCATTGGGACCGTGTTTGTGCCTATTCCACAAGTGGAATGAGCCGTGACAAGTGCTTGATGTGCACTCTGTAGATTTTACAAGTAGAAATACATATTTGTCATATATTTGATTCTATTTTGGAAAGATATTACTTGGGATTATGCTTATCTTTTTCCTTGAGAATGATACAAAGAACTAAAGTTTGGTGATGAGAAGCCTGAAATTGACTATTATCTACTGCAAAATGATGCTTATGCACCTTTAGTTCTAGGTCCACTGTAGTTACCCAAGATAGGAATTAATGAAGATAAATTAGTTGGTGAGTGCTATCTACTTTCCTATCTAATATAGATACGATAAGTACTAATATCACCTTTCTATCAATTTAAGAATGTTTTTTAAGTGGTTCTATGTTTAAGATAGAGTTTACAATGTCTAGATGGTTTTAACTAGTCTCTCATTGCCAAATCAGTACAATTCGAAATGTTACCTTTGAGGAGGCTACAGTGATTAATTGATAAATATCGATCTATCTTTTCTCTTATGAAAAATTAAGGGCTTACTTGGTTTTATGAGCTTGGGAAATTTGGTGAGTTGAATTAGTTTTTGTAGCAGCAAGAAGGAAAGCTAGTGGCCTGTATAAATAGTGGAACAACAACTTGATGCATATGTGGGGCTCAATTATGCCGATAATGATAGCAAATCATGTTATATATATATTTTTTTTTGAAAAAGTAAGTGCAAACCCATTGATTTTCAAAATTGAGTCTTTCTTTATAACAAATGTGCCTAACAGGGTAGTCATAAAAGGATTATGAGATTTACAGATTGATTGCTTTTGGTTTAATGTTTCTTCCCCGCTAGTGCTGGAGGAGCTGTAACTTCTAGTAGAAGTGTTCTATAAGTTAGTCTAAGGATCTCTCAGAAGGTCTTTCATCCACGAGAGCGATCCAACCTAAAGAAACACAGCTTAGCTTTCTGACATTAAAAACGTGCTTTGGACTATATTGAGTTAAAAAGACATTCAAATGGGTGATTTAAAGGTCTAAAACCATCCTAGAATGGCTGAATCATTAAGATTAGAATTTTTCTTGGATTTGCTACCTTTTAGAAGCAATTCATGCAAATTTTTTTTATATCGCATGGCCATTGACTGCCCGCAAGGGAAAAGTTCCATTCAATTATTATATGAAATAGGCCTCGTACCCATAATTACCCCTTTAGTTTTGAATGTTTCTCTTTTGCATGTTACTGAAGTCATGCATCCCAAAAGATATGCAGATGTTTGATAAGATAGTTATTTTTATCAGCGTTTACTCTCGTTTATGATTTCTCTAGATTTTCCTAATTGATGATACCATAAATTGGAAATGAGTTAAGTGATCGTAAAGGTGACGATGCTATTGTAGCTCAGTGCAGTGAGTGCATTCGCAATGAAAAAAAAATTTTTTTTTTTGTTATAGTTCCTTGTATTCTCTAGCAATTGGATTAGATCAATTAAGTTATTCTGAATCATTTTTGAACTAGGATCATGTATACATCTAATTTCTCATACTACTGTCATTTTAATTAAGGAAGATTTTATACATACCACTCCATTCTTTTGTATTTACATACCTTATGCTTAAACTTCAATTTTTACATACAAGCCACACTACCTATGTATGAAAGTTTGTATTTCACTTTTTAAGAGTTTAAATGGTGGTATTTTTGACGTGATATGAAATATTTGGGTGTTATAAATGTAAAAAGTAAAGTATAGGTGTTAGACATTTAAATACATTGGGTGGTATGTTTGTAAATGCCCTGTTAGTTTAACATTCTCATATGGCCATGAATTGATAGTTTAACTGTGAATTTGTTTGCAATGTTTTAGGTGACGATTGGCTTTCTGCTTCCTCTTCAAAGCAATCTCACAGTGGATGATTCAGCACCGAGAATTTCAGTTTTTGAAGGAGTCAATTTTGTAGGACGTAATAACATAACAATGCCCGACAAGAGAGTTAGCCGTAAGCATATTAGTCTTAACGGTTCAAGTGACGGCGTTGCTGAACTTACTGTAGTATGTTTCTTTTTTATTTTATTTGACCATATAGTTTTATGTTACTTTTACAACTATTTTTTGTTTGTTTAGATAAAATTATTATTAATTTTGAATGACACTTTTGTTTTGTTGAATAATGTATTAAATTTGTTGGCTAGTTTTATGAAGATTCTAGGAGCAATGGGGGGCAACTTTAATAGATTGAAGTGATAAGTGGGTATAAGTTTCCAAAAATGTTACTTGTAGGTTTGGCGTTTGATTTTTGTCGGGTGCTAAGAGAGTGGATTAGAGTCAGCTAAGTCATAATTCATACGTATTATTTCTCAATTTACCCAATTGGTTTACTACAAATAGAACCGAATTTTACCACTAATTGCAATTTCTGAAAATGATTCGATAAAACCACGCTCTCAAACCATGAAATTGTGAGATCACAAAATTCTTTTTACACTAATGATCACAACTACAATGCTCAATAATTCTTATGGTGGCGGACAAAAAAATCCTAGCTAGAAATTAAATGGATTGAGAAAAATCGGAAATAGTTCATTTTTCTTACTTTTGTGTGTGGCAATAAATTCTTTTTATGTGAGGGATTTTTGGAGTTTAAACTCATTTTAGTTGCTCACATCCAGCTACATAGTAAATGGTGTAATCGTACAATGGAATCTAGCAGGGCAAAATTATTATTTTGTAGAATGTGTTTCCAATTTTTAAACAACAAATAGGCCCAATTTGATTGCAAATCAGATTTTGTAAACGCTTAAAAGTTAATCTATATGAGTGAGAAATTTGTTGGTGAATTTTAGATACACAAAAGCTAATTAAAGGAAGGAATCGTTTTTTTTTATAAAACCACATGAACAATTTCTAATAATATATTAAATGAAAGCTAAAAGAATGCACTAGTGATCATTGATTACAAAGTTAAGTCTTTAATATTTCATGATTTGTATATTACTTTGGGTGAAAAAAATAGGTAAAAAAAAACCACAAAATAACTAAGATATTAATCTAAGCTTTGATTATGATATGTGTATTTTTCTTAACAATGTAGAAAAAAAATGTGAAATGTTTTTGAAAAAAAAAAAACTTTAAGTGAGAGTATCTAAAGGGATGCTTCTTTATACTAACAAATTGAGGAAAACACTATTTTCAATACGGACTAGTTCAAATATATAAGGTGAGTTATGCTTTATAATAGTTGAATTTAAAAAGAGAGAAATTTACACTATTGAAAATAATTTATTGAAATAAACTAATTAGAACTCAAAACTCTCCTGCAGTTGTCCAAATTTAATAGATTTAAAAGAGAAAATAATTTACTTCAACTCAAACATTGATTCTTTGAAATTAAGTTGATTCTACTTAAAATCTACTTGATTTATTTGATTACACACACATACATACACATAAAATTAACCCGATTATGAATTAAGTATTGTTTAAAATTAAGGGACATGACCTGACTCGACTTTGTAGGTTTTGGGAGGGAAAAATAATTATTTCTCTTCAATTTCATAGACAACAATTACAAGATAAATAGATGACTCCCACATTAGGAAATTAATGAAATTAGCCAGAAATTTCTGTGATAAATGAAGGAAATATGAATTATTATATATCAATAATTCTAACTTCTAGAAATAGTTAAAAATTAATAATAGAATATACTAAAAAATAAAATCTTTCTAAAGTTCCAACACCCCCACAAGTTGGAACATGGATATCTATCATGCTCAACTTTCTTACAAGGAGATCAAAATTAGGCCTGAATAGCTCTTTCTTGAAGATATCCTCTATTTGATGAGTAGTACAGATAAATGACACACAAACAACTCCACAATCAATCTTCTCTTTTATGAAGTGTCTGTCAATCTCAACATGCTTTGTGGGATCACGTTGTACCAGATTTTATGCAATGCTTATGACTGCATTATTGTTACACTATAACTTCATTGACATGCTTTTCTGGATCCATAGCTCTTCGAGAATTCTTTTCGACCATAAAATCTCACATATTCTATTAGCCATAGCTTTATATTATGTTTCAACACTACTCCTTGCAACCACATTCTATTTCTTAATTTGCCATGTAACTAAGTTTTCCCACAAGTAGAAGTATCTAGAAGCTGGTCTCCTATCAATAACTTAAATTGTCCAATTTGCATTAGTAAATGCCTCTATGCTCGCATGAAAGAATAAACATTTTTCTTGTGTACCTTTTATATTTTTGAGGTTTTTTTTTTGACTGCTTCAAGGTGTTTCTCATCAGGTGAATGTATAAATTGATTTACCAAATTCACAACAAAGTCAATATCTAGTCGTGTATGGAATAAGTGTATCAACTTTCTCACCAATTTTTGATGTCTAACTGTATTTATCGGCTCACCTTCCCATCTCCTTTTTTCTGATTGGGATCAATTGGACCACTCATTCCAATTTTGTTGAGAAGATCAAGAACATACATCTGTTGGGAGACAACAATTCCTTTATTTGATCTAGTAACATTTTTGTCAAGGAAATACCTCAGAAATCCTAAGTCATTGGTTTCAAAAATAGATGATAGAGAGTCTTCAAATGATTCATCTCATATGCATTATTTCCATGAGAATAATATCGTCCACATACATAATTAGTATGACTATAATCTCATCTTTCGAATGTCTGAAGAACATTGTATGATCTCCCTGTACTTTAGTATACCCTTGACTTTTAACCAATAGTGTAAATTTTTAAACTATGCCCTCGGTAACTGCTTCAACCTGTATAAGAATTTTTTTAGTTTATACATTTTTTTGTCAAATTTCTCATCAAATCTCGGAGGTGTATCCATATATACTTTTTCCTCCAAGATTTTATTGAGGAAGGCATTGTTTATATCCAATTGTTATAGGGGTCAGTCAAGATAGTTGTTGAAAGTGACATAAGAATTATTTCATAGTTTAGTTTTGCAACTGGAGCGAATGTCTTTAATTAATCAATGTTCTAGGTTTGAGTAAATCCTTTGGTAACCAGTCAAGTCTTGTATCGTTCAAGAGAGTCATCAAAATTATACTTAATTGTAAACACCCATTTACATTGACAATTATCTTTCTGCTAAGTAGATCAACCAGTTCCCTCGTGCAATTTTTTGAAGAGCATTCTTCTGCTTGTAAATAGCCTACTTCCATTTAGGAATTTTTAGAGCATATTGCATTGTACTAGGAATCTACATATTCGTTAATTGTGAGGTAAAAACATAGAAAATGTGCGAGAGATTTTCATATGACACATAATGGGACAATGAATGTTGTTTGTAAGATATTTCCGTAATTGGAAGGTTAGACTTATTAGACTCAGGATTCAAACTAGGCTCAGATTCAGGGCTAGAAAACTCATAACTCGTAGATGAAGTAAACTGAACATGTTGATGGCATTTTTTGGGTTTGTGGATTCTGGGCAATGCAAAAGATTCGTCGACCATTTCTTTTGAGTTGTCCTCTGCCGCGAGTGGATAATATCAAACGGTACCACTGTTGTAGTTTTTTTTTATTATTTCTTCTTTGTCATGACCATCATGAGATGACATTATAGGAACTTTAATATTTAAAAGACTCGACTCACTCTCTCATGATATAAAGTTGTTTGAGTTTTCAGGCTGAATAATCAAGGTTGATGATATACTATGTTGAGAGTCTTCAATTTGAAAAAAAAATTTCTGAAACTTAGTAGACAAATCTTTGATTTGTTCCTCTTTTGGAGATGAGGTGAAAAAAAGATTGTAATTTTAAAAAAAATTATATACATGGAAACAAATATTTTATTAGAGTTTGGATCAAATCATTTATACTCTTTTTGTTTAGGAGCATAACCAAAAAACAGAGTTTTTTTTGGCTTGGGGTTCAAGTTTTTCTTGATTATGAAGGTGAACGAAGGCAATACACCCAAATATCTTTAGAGCTAGAGAAGTTGAGAGCTGATTTTTTGGAAATTTATTTTGAAAATATCAAAAAGTGTTTCAAAGTTTAAATTCTTATTGGTTCTATTTATGAGAAATGTAGCAATAAGAATGACTTCACCTCAAAGATATGTAGGATCCTGATTAAAAAAAAAACAATGCCCAAACAATCTTAAATAAGTGATTATTTTTTTCTTCAGTGCTCTCATTTTGTTGTTGAGTGTTAAGATAAAAACTTTGATGAA
The DNA here is from genome assembly GCA_003013225.1 of Phalaenopsis aphrodite. Classification (NCBI taxonomy): domain Eukaryota; kingdom Viridiplantae; phylum Streptophyta; class Magnoliopsida; order Asparagales; family Orchidaceae; genus Phalaenopsis; species Phalaenopsis aphrodite. Next base: position 93,689 of record NEWO01000126.1, on the reverse strand, counting down.
TTATTTCTTTTTCGAGAAAGAATTGATCCAAAATATTTTTGAAATACTCGGTCATTATTATTCTGTAATATTTGAATGATTTTTTGAAATTGTGTATAGTGTAAATTTTTTTTAAAATTATTTATTATTCAAAATTTTCTTTCAATACATAAACCAAACTTAACCTAAGGTGATTCTCAGTGAACGCCACAAACCATCTTTCTAGAACGCGTAAGGTTTTTACGAGGACCCAAATAAGATGTTGTTGATTTGTATGCTTGTGGAGACAGTAATGCATGATGATTTTTATTAAACCGACAAACTTCACGTTGAACAAAGACAAATTTTTATTCTGAAATAATTTGAGAAACAAATATTTTAGATACTGAAAGCTAGGATGACCTAATGTATTATGTCATAACATAATTTTTTTATCTTTAGAAACATAAATAAAATTTAAACTAGCACTTTGATATTATTTATTCGAGTTAAGTTTATCTTTAAAAAAATAGTCCATCTTTTTTCTTAGTAATATCAGTCATCTTGTACGTGGTCAATTCTTGAAACTCATAACAATAAAAATAAAAGTTAGCTTCACATTTATGATCAACAATAATTTTACTAATAGATAACAAATTACACAATAGATTCGGAACATAAAGAACATCATGAAGGGTATCAACGAGGAGAGTTTGACAGTTTCTATCCCGGCAATCACCGAGAGGATACCATCAGTAATTTTGATTTTTTTATTGCCGGCACATTTACTCTTATCTTAAATCACAGTCTTGCTTTTGAATTCCCAATTTCAATTCCTTTTAAGATTCTTCCATCATGGAGACATTGTTCTTCTACTTGATAGACTCCAACTTAACCCATCGATATATTGACTGTTCATGACCATCAAAAACATGCTTTACGGTGTGCAGACATTCCATAAAATCATTCGGATTCAAAACCATCTATGAAATACAAGTTTTTTTCTTCCTTCAAAATGTTGATAATATTTTCTTGGTTCCCTTCTTTGAAGCCATTGGTTGTATTCGTCGTCCTCAAAAATAATTTTTGGAACATTTGATGAAAGTGTTTCTCCATTCTCATTTTTCTTATTGATTATCTGATTTGGAAGAATGCACTGCTCGCACACCGTAAGATATTGTAATCATTGAATTTCTCTTTGCAAGTCTTTCAGGGTGATTTCTTCAAGGCAACTTTCAGATTTACAGCGCTGATGCCACTTGGCCCCAAGAGATTTTTGGAAATACCTTACAAACATACTTTACAATGCTAAATGTCTCCAATAATTAAGAAAATAAGTTTACTTCAACCCAATATTGAGACATTAAATTAAGAGAGGCGAAGTAGTATTACAAATTTAAAATAAATATGACTGAACTTTGTCGTATTTCCAATTTCATTACTACAAATTGCTATTACCTTTATCATAGCTTTGATTTGTCGATTTGAATGATTGACAATGTTTAAATTAAGTATTTTTGTGAGTGGAGTTTTATGCAACTATGTTTTTATTCTATACCTAATGTTTAATAATGGAATGCCTTCGTAGGAAGGTCCTAACCCAGTCATTTTTAAATCTGGGGGTCAAAAAAGGAAGTTGAGCTCTCAAGAAAAACTCTTTGTTGATGACGGTGACATTCTTGAGTTGATTCCGGGTAGTCATTTCTTCAAGTATGTTAGAGCAAGTGGTAAAAATGTATTCTTTTCAGAAAGAGATTTAGTTTTCTCAGATAAGGCTCTTAAACGAGCAGAGAAGGAGGTCTTAGTTTATGATAAAAATTATCAAATTCTTCAAGATGAAGCTATAGCAAGAACGTTGCAGGTATTTTCTAATTTTATCGTTTACCTGCTTCCAATTTCAATTTAATAGGCATTTTTGGCAATAATTTTATTGAATATTTCTGCAGAATTTGGAGGACAACAGGTTGCTCGAAGTGAAACTTTCAGTTGTTTCTACATCTCAGTCTTTTCTTCCAACGTCAGATCCATTTAGTGATGCTGAAATTAGGGTTTCTTCGAATAGCATGGCAGAATTTAAAAACATGGCAAATTTTTCCGAAGATAGTTTATCTCTTGTCTTCCGGCTAATGCGAGTACAAGGTCTTCCTGAATGGGCAAATGAATGTTCAGTTGCTATTAATGATGTTATAGAGGTAATCTGCTAATTCAAACCCAGAGGGAATCAGATTTTGTAAACAATTCAGTTAACAAAGAACCATTCTAATGTGAAATTTAATACCTGTAATTGAAGGAACAGTAAACTAGGTTAGGGTGTTAATAACTACTAATGACATGCCTATAATTCATAGGCTATGCTATTTATTTTATTTCTAGACAGCCTATTAAATGCCATGTTTTTAAAGGTTGTTTTCGCTGCTTGATTCTGCAATTTACTTATAATAATTCAAATCAAGCCCCTTTGTGGGGTTCATCTAGTTCTGACTGTAGTAAATGATGAACTTGTAACTGAAGCCTTAGGGTATATTGTAAATTATTTTGTACGTTAAATTATTGTGTATAGATTTCACTGATATCTTGTTAGTTGACTCTTTTTAGGGAAACATTCTTGTTGCTATTCTTTCGAACTACATGGTGGACATTGATTGGTTGAAAATTGGTATGCTAATCACATTGGAAATTTTAATGCCTTTTTTATACTTGTTTTTAGTTCTGTTTATTGGTTGCAATGTTACTTGTTTGCATTTTATTGTCTATGATATCTATGTACGTTACAAGTGCGTGAACAAAAAGTTTAGGTATATCACGAGGATCTGATAATGCAAAGTTTTGCTGCTAAACTTTAAAATTGCTTTGATATTCATCTGTTTGTGCTAACATTGGTTGAAAAATTATGAAATAGATTAGTATAAACTTTTGCTAAACTTTTGCTAAACTTTTGCTGCTAATTTTTATTATCCTCTTTTAATGTTTACTCGAAAAGTATATAGTCCTTTTTCCAATACATTAGCTTAAAAGAACTTTATAGTATAGAAGTGCGACATCACAGACCAAATCATTGGAAAATTCTATGGTTTATCAGCTTATCTTCAGAATATTATATTTTTTGCCTCCACCAGCTTCATGCTATGAAATAGATTGGTTCAAGAGGGAAAGCTACCCCAGATGTTCCTCCATTGATTTTTACTGCCAAGGAACCAAGCTTAAGGAACACAATATAGAGAAAAAGCTGGGTAAAGCTAAATAGAGAAATTCGAAAGAGCTTGTTGGTATGAATAAATCATAACAAAGCAGTGAAGCAGTGGGAACAGTTTGAACCTGCTCCTAGGAAAAGGAAATTTAATCCAGTTGAACCAGTGCACGGTGGGGATGCGTCCCCTTCAGCTCAATGTTGAATAACATCCTCTTCTGGAACTGTCGAAACAAGAGTGTGATGATTTATCGGGCTTCTTGAAACTATGATTGGGGATATTGGGAAGCATGATATTGATAAGCTTGTTGGCAACAATTGGGGCTTTATTCATCAACCTGCTGAGGATAGATCTGACGGTTGTAGAAGGGATATTGTTTCTTTTGAACTTAAGGCTCAAACCAACCAGTGCATTTGTGGTTGTTTGCATCTTCATGATTGTTCTAAAGCTGCTGTTTATGCTAACAAGGTGTATCATATTAGGAGGCTACTCTGGAAATCCTTTTCTAACAATTTCAATGTTTCTCTACCCACTATTGTATCTGGGCATTTTAATTGCATCTTGAAGCAGGAAGTAAAGAATGGGGTAAACTTTTCCATTTTTCAACCAGAGCCAGGAAAATTGTCAAGAGTTTATGAAGTCTAATGACCTTCAGGATTTGGGTTTCATTGGTCCTTGTTTTACTTGGTCCGACAATAAAGATGGAAGAGCAAAAATTGGGTTAGGCATGACTGTATGATTATCAATTTTGCTGCTCTAGAAATTATTTCTTTTGCTAATGTTTGGTATTTGATTCGGGTTGCCTCTGACCATTGCCCTTCTACCCTTTCTATGGGGGAATATCTCTCCTAAATCTGAGAAGTGTCTGAAGTTCGAAGATATATTGATTTCTTATCCCCTTGCCTGGTGAATATGGCCTTTAATACCGGAAGAGGCCCGAAGAGGCCCGATTATGGTTCTAATGCTGAATTTCTGTAGAGGAAATGTAAGATAATGTTAAAAGCTTTATTCTTTCGGAGCAAGAAAAATTGAGAGAACTTGACTCTCTTAAACATAATTTAGAGATTGAGTAGCTGTAGGTTATGGAATGCTCGACTGGAAGGCTTTCCCCAGAGTTGGAAAAGAACCTCAGATCCAAAATTAATGATCTTAATTCTACTGTTGCTCGAATTACTACTTGGTAGAGGCAGAGAGCTAAGGTTCGCTGGATTAATGAGGGAGATGCTGACTCCAAATTTTCCACACCATGGTTTCTTCCCGCCTTAGATCCAATAGAATATGCCAAGTTAAGGTGGATAATGGTGATATTATTGATGGTCAAACAAAGATTCATGACGTCTTCTTGTATTATTTTCACAATAAGTGGAAGCTAAAATTTTCCTGTGTTTATTGGCCAGCCTTTGATGAAAGACACCATATTAATATGGATATTACTGGTTTCCTGGAATCTCATATCTCTGAAAGTGAGACTTGGAATAATGTAAAATCTATGGGTTCGAATATGACTCCTGGTTTGAATGGCATGACTACTTTCTTTTTGAAGCATTATTGGCAAATTGTTAGCAAAGAAATGTTATTGGTTGTCTTGGATTTCTTTCAGTCTGGTTGTACGCAAGATTAATGGAAGGAGATTCTCATTGTTCTTTTATCCAATACTAATATTGCTAATGCTCTAGCTAAATTCAAGCCCTTAAGTTTGTGTTAGACCATTTATAAAATTATTGCAAAATTTCTGATCGTATGAAGTGTTTGTTGCCTACACTTATCTTTGAGGAGCAAGCGGCTTTTATACCTCATAGGCCCATTTCTTGCCATTGCCTTTTTGCCCAGAAGATGGTATATAAGCTTAAATGTTCCACAACTACTTTTGGTCTTATGATCATGAAAATAGATATGCAGAAAGCATATGATAAGATGAATTGGTTGACTCTTTATAAGATCATTGAGTATATGGGTTTTCCCAAAAGATTTAGAGATTGGGTTAGGGGCTGCATTGAGTACCCAAAATTCTATATTCTTCTTAATGGTCCAAGAGCTCCTTGGATCATTGCTAAATGTGATTTTCATTAGGGTTGCTTCCTTTTTCCGTATGTATTTATTCTTGGTTCCGAATTGCTTTCCATTGAGCTCTCTAGGAAAGCCCATCAGTTTGGGATTAGCATTGCTAAGAATCGGTCTTCTCTTTCCCATCTTTTCTATGTTGACGATATTTTGTTATTTTCTAATGTTTCTACTCAAGCTACTAACTCCTTTTTTAGTATTCTTGATGGATATTGTGCTTGGACAGGTCAGATTCAACTTTGATAAATCATTGATATTGTTTAGTAAAGATATCAATAGTTAGAAGAAGAGTAGAATTGCTAGGATGCTGAATTTTTGCAAGTCGGAAAAATTTGAATATCCTGAATTTCTCTTGCTCTCAAAAGACTTGACTAAAGGAAATTTTTCCAAATTTACTCAAAAAACTTTCAATAAGTTTAATGTTTGGAGGTTTAGACATCTCTCTTGTTGGGAAAAACACTCCTATTAATACTTCATTACTTACGCTTTCTTATCTCATTACTCATACTGAGGTGCCCGAGAGTGTGCTCGGTGTTTTGGAAAAAAGGTGTTGAGATTTCCTGTGGAATAGGATCCTTATCCTGAATGGTTTACATTATGTCACTCGGGAGAAATTGTGCAAACCAACTAGGTATGGTGGTTTGGGTTTTCATGAGCCTTCAACATGGAAGGGGCCCTTTCATGCCAGAATTGCTGGGGATTTTGTTGATAATAGGGTGCCTTGCTTCACAAAATTTTGAAGAGTAGGTATGGATCTTTTGTGTTGGATCAAAACTACAACCTATAGAATTCTATTACGTGGAGAATTATGCAAGATGGGGCTTTCAATCTTCAGAATATTCTTATATGGAAAGTGGGTGATGGTATGGATATTGATATCATCAACCATTCTTGGATCTTTGATTTACCCATTGCAAGGTGGCTAACTTTTGTCAACAATCTTATTATAGAAAATTTGAGGTTTTTAAATTTCCTCCACGAAAGTGGCTGGAATGCCATTCGGTTAAATCAATTCTTTAGGACTGATATTGTGAAAAGGATTGACCTTATTATTACAGAGAATCAAACTTGTAAGGGTCAACAAGAGCTGATTTGAAAACTTGTAAGGGTAAGACAGTGACCTCTGTTTGTTATGAACTTAAGTTTCAACCAAAATGAAGGCTGTGCTTGGCTTGATAAACTCAAGGTCCATCCGAGAGAAAGGTTTTTCTGATGTAGGCTCGTTATGATCCAATGCTGACTAATATTATGCTCAATTCTAAAAGGTTTTATGACAATCATTTTTTTCATTTGGGGGATTCCAAGGGCACGAAGACAAATTACTCATTGTTGCTAAATTTTGAGTTCTCTTGGAAATCTTTCATAAGCTAAAGATGTGGGGTTTTAACATCCCGCATTTGGATAGCTTTGAGGATGTTATTAATTATAATAATAATAACAACATCATTAAAAAATTAACTTAATATTATAAAAAAATTAAATTCAACTGTTTACAACTCGTTCGAGCGAGACCGGACCGCTCATGGGAGCTTTAAGATGAGGATTTTTCCTCCTCTCCTTTCATTCGAACTCACACACAGAGAGGGAAGGAGAGTGCAAGAGAGACAGGGGGAAACTGAGAGTGAGAGAGTGAGGTAGAGGAAAAAAGAAGAAAAGAAGGAAAAAAAGAAGCAACGGAAGGAAAAGAGGAAGGAGGGAGGAGACGAGCAACTCACCTGTTGCGATCTTTTCCTTCTATTTTCACGATCGAATCAAAGGGAAGATTGCTTGAGGGGTTTTGCCGAGTGCCGCAAGCATCAAAGGAAAGGAGGGAGAAGAAGGGGAAGCTTGTTTGAGTACCTAGAAGGCTCAAGCGAGTTACTCAAGCGAAGAAGAGGGGAGAGCTTTTTTGCCTTTCCCGAGAGCTCGAGTATGAAGGAGACGCGGCGGGATCCCTGCCGTGCAGCTCGCAGAAGAAAAGGGAAGGACCGTGCGACTGATTTGAAGCTTGGGGAAGAAAGAAAATGATTGCGAGAGCTTTGCATGCGGGAGCAGCTCTGCGTACAAAGGAAGGTTGAGCCTTATTGTTTGGTTCTACGTGATTAGGGCAATGCTGACGATTAAAAGGTAAGAAAAATTTTAAATAAATAAATAATTTTAAGTTATTAATTGTAATTGATTTAATTAAGTTATGAAATGTAAATCCTAATGTTGACTTACAATTTTAGGGCTTCGACGAAGCTGAGGTAGAAAATGTGAGAGGACAATTTCTAAAACTCGATCCCAATAATGAATAATTATTTTTTTATTAAGTCATTTTATTATGAAATTAAGTATCCTAAATTTAAAATTTAGTTATAATTAAATTGTTATTATTTTACATATGAAAAAAGGAAAAATGTTATAAGTTTTAACATAAACTGTAATTTGGATATGTCTATATTATATATATGTATATATGTTTAGATATTAAATATATATGTAATGACTGAATTGAACCGAGGAAAATGATAATAGAGAACATTGTTGAGGTGGGTAATATGTTTTTATTTTGCAGTAGCTCTGTTTATTTACGCATATTTTTATTGTTTTTCGGTTTTTATTTTTAAAAGGCTAAAGTCCATGTTTCCTTTTATAAATGTTAACTGTAAAATAAAAATAAATAAAATGTGTTATATGCATATATATGGAGTCACGAAATGGATTGTAGGAGAATGCACTATAGTCGTACACGAAATGAAAATGGAAATGAAAATGGAAATGCAAATGGTTGGTACCTTTATAGTGAGTTGGAAAATGTTAAACGTATATTTTTATAAAGCATACGTTTAGACGGTGACTCTCAATTATGAAAAGTATAACATACATAGATGAAAAGAAATGAAATGTATTTTCTTTACTGCTCTATTTTAATGCACAACTTTTACTGTTGTCTTATTTTTACAAAAATATTTTAAAATGAAAATTATTGTAATTTAGAAACATTTAACTACTGAATATTTTTAACTCAAGTCATAGTTGCTAACATTTTATAGGAAAACCAACTGTAGATTAGATGGAACCCAGGAAGTAAGTGTACAAGCGTTGTGGAGCGCAAACTGATACGTTTGTGGTTTAGTTTATTTTCTGTTTGAAGGTAAACATTTAAATATGAAAAACCCATTATAAATATAAGTTTTTATATAAAATGACTCTTTTGTGCATTGGATTTTTTCTTTTGTAATGAAATAAAACTGTTAGATAGGTTTCCTCCATCCGATCGTTTGTTTCCGCCTTGGTAATTTCAAGTTTACCGGGTCGGGTCGTGACATTAATAGTCTTTCCATTACTATGCGTCACTGAAATTTTTTTATGACTATTTTTTGCAAAGCTGTTTATCAAGCTTGGCGCACACGTAATGCTAAGAAGCACGGCGTACCTTATGCCACTCCCACCATTATGGTTGTCAATATTGTCGAAACTTTTGCGAGATCTCACATTTATCCAACTCAGGAGCAATAGGACTCCAATTAGCGGAGAGGTTATTTTCAACTCTTCTTGGTGTCCCACCTGGTTGGCATAAGAGAAATGTGGATGGTGCATTATATTCTTCCCACTTGGCTAGTAGTGGGGTGCTTGTTAGGGATGAGGTTGGCGAGTGTTTAGTTATTGTTGGAACAAAGTTTGAACACTGGGATATTTCCCAGGTAGAGTTAATTATTTCTATAAAAGAGATATCACTTTGATACAAATTGGAGTTAAAATCAGCAAACAAATTGCAAGACGCGGGAAAACCCAAATTATGGCTAATTTGATTAATCTCTAAGCAAACAAATAAGATATAATTGGTGATCTACAATCCGAAAGGTAGATCAAATCTCCAAAGTCCCTAAATGTTGTTAGGATCAAGAAGACAAAAGGAAAATTGCAAGAATCCAAACATGAAAGCAAACCTATGGTAATTAGCCTTAATAAAAAACCCCAAAAATACTTTGAAACTTCTCTCCCAAAATTCCTCCTAATTTCTTTCTTTGCATTCGTGAATGATGGAAATTTCTTATGGAGAATTTCATAATATAACATATATTTCCACTTAATCAACACCTCAGTTGCTGTAGTCACCTCCTGATGTACGCTTCTACCTCTACGAGGGTGTGTGGTCTTCGATAGTATGTCTCGGCTGTGACATGAAATATTGGATGCAATGATGGTCATGGTAATAACCTTAAACATTTTGCCAATGCCCCAATGCGTGCCACAATCTCATAGGGTCCAAAATTTCATGGGGAAAACTTCTCGCTTCTCCTGGCCAGTGTCTTCTGTCGGTAAGGTCTTCTTTTTAAATAAACCATATCTCCGAGCCCAAATTATGCCTCCCTTCTATGTCTATCAACCTCTCTCTTCATGATATATTGGTCCTTTAGTAGGTGCCTGTTGAGCTCTGCCAATATCCCGTCCCTCTTTTCCAAGTACTGATCTACACTGGATAGGTATAGTGCTATACCCATAATGTATTAGGTGAGGTGAATTCTGGCAATACAAAATCCCGAAAGAAGTGCTTTGTGCTGCAATATGGTATGGACTGTTGTATTAATGCTCAACCCAAGCAATCTACCTTGGCCAAAGCTTCGACGTATTTGATACAAAACAACACAGATACGTCTCCATAGTCCTATTGATTGCCTTCGTCTGGCCATTTGTATGGGATAATATGTTGTACTCCTTTTAGGGCTATCCCTTATAATCTGAACAATTTCTTCCATAAATTGTTGAGGAACATTTTGTCCTTGTCAGATATAATGGATTCCAAAACACCATGCCAACAAACCACTTCCTGTATAAGCACAATAGAGACTGAGACAACAATTTAAGAGCGTCTCAATGGAATGAAGTGTGGATACTTGCTCTGACGATCCACTATCATCATTATCACAATAAATCCCTCTAATTGTGACAACTCCTCTATAAAATCCATCGACACATCCTCCTAAACCTTCTCAGGTAAAGCTAAGGGTTGCAGTAACACTCTTGGTGCCATAGTCAAATACTTGTTTCATTGGAATACATTGCATAATAAATATAATAATTGCATTCTTATTTGCTTGGAAATCAAATTTTTGGCGCCATTGCAAGGTAAGAAATATAAGTAAGGAAAAAAATTAAGATTATAAATGCATACATCATACTGTCATATAAAATAGGGATCAGATATCTATTGACTCAACTACATCAAATAGCCCAATCTTACTCCCCGTATCGTCTTAACAATGGTTTTGACTGAGACCATGGTTAGGCACAGACTAGCATCTTCTCTCAACATCACCTTCCTCCCTTCCATCATAATCTTCATAGTCAGGAATTTCAATCTACCCTTGTTTGTCCTATTTTTTGTAGCTACTTCGTCCCTAAAATTCAATCAATAATTCCCAAGCTAGGGAAGAAAGTCCTTCACAACCTGTATGCTCTATAGTGTTAGCACCAATCCCCTACAAATTTATCGACTTTCCTTCACCTTTTCTATCCCCATCATGATCCTAAAACTTCTCATCTACCAACTTTAACCCTAACTTTTTCACAACCCAATTTGAGATGAAGTTGTGAGTTTTTCTACTATCCACCAATACCACTGCAAGTGCTCCTCAATTTGTCCCCTTACCTTCATGCTGTGATTTGGAGTAAATCTCACCACTAAGTTGAGGGACACCTCCAAGATGTAAGTGCTCCTCTCCCCGATCACTTCTTTCTCCAACTCGTAAATATCTGCCTCCTCCCAACAAATTGTAAGGCCATGAAGCGTGCAATCCTTCCAACTATGGCTTGGTGCATACTTTTCATCAAATCAGAAATATAATCCCTTTGCTTTTTTATCATTCACCCCTGTCTTTGTGAGGTGCTTGAAGTTGAACCTTGAACGGGCTCCCATATTCCTCTTGGTGTCTCCCTCTGAAATGGCACCTTCTTGGTTCTCGGTATCAGGGTCGTCAAGGTACTTCTGTGAAATCCTCCCATGGTACTACTTCAGCTTGCTCTCGCCATTGTTTATTGTCTTCCACTATCTAGGGTACCTTCATCGTCTCCCACAATCATCGTGATCTCAACAGTCAGAGGACCGCACGTATATTGGGCTTTTGGCCCTTCACGAAATTTCTCTTCAATACTGTTTAATAAACCTCTCTCAGCCGCCCAAAAAATAACTCAAATCTCTCTCTATACTCTATGACAGTCCTCTTCCCGAGTCAAGGCAAAGAATTTCTTGTGTAGTTCTCCTTCCTGAATGATTCGAAAATATTCCAACAAGCAATCCTTAAATTCCTCCAATTAGCGGATCAGGTATCCAGCCTCCCTCCCTGAAATCATGCTAGGGGTTTTTCCCTCCACAAACATAACCCTATGACCATGTGCCCCTGTCGGTCAACTTTTTGAAAATTTGATTATGTAAGTAGTGTTTTAATTTTTTTAAAAAAATGTGACCAAATGGATCTCATTAGTCAAATAATTTGTATAATCGTGTCTGACACCTTGAATAATACACATTCCAAGAGATAAGTGTAGACCCTGGTAATTGACCCAATCCTGCAAACTAAGAGATTTGTGACATCCATTTGGTTTGCGAACCTTTTATATGCGACTGAAAAATTCTCTATTTAATACAAATATTAAATAAAGTTTATTTTACCTGGGTTTCAAGTTCTCTGTAAAGACAAACCCTTATAGTTAATTACATCCCAAATGACAGAAGTCACTTGAGAGAACTCTCGATAATAATCAATGATTCTTGTCTTCAAGAATTCAAAGTTTAAATTTTCACGGTAGGACGTGGGAAAAAACAAGTGGGAGTGGTTCAAGTAGGAACAATTTTTTCAGGAGTCCAAAAGAAGTAAAGGGTAGGGGATGTCACAGATTCCGAGAGGAATCCTCAGTGACTTCTCAAACTATCCTACTGTGTGACTGTATTTTAGAGAGGATGTTATTTGAATGTTTAATCCTGTCAATATTATTATTTGGGACTTACACTTGCATAGTAACTGGTTATGCAAATAGCCCGCAGAGATAAGAGGTTTTAGTCATTTTGGACGACAACCTCAGAACTGAAGGTGAGTTAGGACTTATACTGCTCAATATAACTGTGCATGAACCTAGAAGAGGGTGAGGATTTATGTTGCGCTGGGCGAGCTACCTCGAAATCCTATATGTTGTTATTTAGACTAAGAAAAGAGTTTAGCTGGTGCAGACTTGTTTTACTGTTGTAAAATGATGACCACCTCCACTTGTAGTCTGCTCCAAACTCCTTGCCGTGCTGCCCACGAAGTAGCTCCAAGCTCCTCGACAAAGTAGCAGCCCTAAAGTCTAAGGTTCAAAAGGTTGTACCATGTATGTTTCAATGTCTTAGTTTTGTTGTCATTATGGGGGGGTTAAAGTTGATCAGAGTGACTCCGATTAGGATCCCACTGTTCCTTCGTTCTGATATTACTATTTTCTTTTGAATTTATTTAGCTTAAACGAATTGTGAAATTCATTTAAACCGGAGAGTTTTCATTAGCAACCGTGGGTTATCTCCTCCGAGGGACTTCCGTAAATTCGAAAAAACGTGTTATGTTTTATTTTTTTGTTTTAAAAGTGAAATTGTTTTCAATACCTGCATAATGTGTTAGAGAAAGAGTAATTACAATGAAGAAACAACAACAAATAAAATGTATCTGCATACGTGACGTATCTGTTGCTGCTATTTCTGTTGCATGTTTAACTCACAAAACACAATATAATTTGCAGGAAATTTAAATAAATTGCAGAGAAAAGAAGAAAACAGTAAACAGTAGAACAAGTCGTAGCAACAACTAATAACTTCAAACAGGTGATCATAAGGTTTCCTACTACTCCTGATTGCAACTAGCGAGCTAGTATGATGATCCTAAGTCTTCCTATGGCTCTGGGAGACAACTAGCAAGTGTGTACGATGATCCTACGACTCCGGACAGTAGCTAGGAATTTCGAATAGCACCTGTATGAGTTTTTACGAACTCAAACAGTAGTGGACAGCGTCTAGATGACTTCCTACGAACCCAAACAATTACGTACAACACCTCGATGGTTTCTATGACACCGGGCAACGACTTTGGAGCTTTAGACAGCACCTACAACACTCCTATACTCCAAACAGTGGCTTTGGAGCCTTGGACAACACTCCACAACATTTCTACGACATCGGGTAGCGGCTTTGGAGCCTTGTACAACACCCTACAACACTCTTATACTCCAAAAAGTGGCTTTGGAGCCTTGGAAAACACCCTACAACACTCTTATACTCCAAACAGTGGCTTTGGAGCCCCCTATGTATCTATGGTGAAAATCCCTCATTCTATCATAGCCATATCCCATCCCGATTTCTATCCTTCTTCGTACTTCTCCACATCCCTTGCATACCCCTTCCCCTTGTTTCAGTCCTACTCCCTCCCACAAAAATCCCTAATCCACTCTCATCGAAACTCTAGAAGGGGTTCTTGATGGTGGATGCTTTCCTCCTTAAGTTCCTTTCATTCGATCTCTTCCCCTTCAGATTTGGCCAAGGGTTCTCCAGTCAAACCTTGGTTAGGGTTTGCAATTTGAATTGCTGGTGGGAATTTGGATTGCATCTCAATAAGCTCATAATCTTTTCCAAGCCCTCAAATCGATTTTCCACAGAGAAAAACCTTCATTCTATAGTTGAAACCATTTCTTCCATCCTAGATTTGATTTTCCCTACTTCTCATTCCAATCTCTATTCCATAACATCCACTTTCTTTGCTGTCATTTTTCTAAGATCTTGCTCTAATACCAAATTGATATTAATTGGAGCCAAAATCAGCAAACAACTTGCAAGGAATATATGGGAAAATCCAAATCAGGGCTAATGTGATTAATTTCCAAGCAAACAAACAAAATACAATGAGTGATCTACAATCTGAAAGGTAGATTGACTCTCCACAATCCCTAGACAATGTTAGGAACAAGAAGACAAAAAATTGTAGGAATCCAAATATGAAATCTTACTCTAGGTGATTAGCCATAATAAAATACCCCCAATACACATTCAAACTTTTCCCCCAAAACCACTTCTAATTTCTCTCCTCGCATACATGATTAGGGGCTTAATGGACCTCACTCGGGTGCTGGAATCCTCTCGTGCGTAAACTAAGGTTTCTTCTCCCTAGGCTGGGCCGAGCTGGGCCTGGAGGGGCCGGTATAACACAATCCTTGGATGCATGAAGTCAAAGTTGTTATTATCGAAGGTGAAAATATGAAGATTATTGAGTTTCTTAAGCAAGCCATGGACAAGCAAGTTTGGCAGAACAAAGTTGAAGAAATTTAGAGTTTCACCTTTCTAAATTTAAGCAAGTCGTTTCTCGGCTTGTGCACTTGAGATGTAACAAGGCCGCGCACTTTTGCGCTCAATTAGACTTTCAAGTAGTTTAGTTTTGAATGAGGGTTTTGATAATCATGCTTTATATGCTGTTATTTATAAGGACAAGCCTAGTTTCTGTAGTGCCCAATGATACGTTTTTTTTTGTTTTTAATTCAATGTTTCATGTAACTTTTATAAAAAAAGAGATTCATGTTGCGCTAACAAAACATGTATATGATGAGCTATGTAGTTTCATTGTTTTTTTATTTTTTTCTCCCTAAACCTACGTTTAATTTTTGTTTGCTTGAGTTAATTTTCTTCATATACTTCTTGTAGTGGATTCTGCATCAAAATTTCCTGCACAAATTCCAGAGAGTATTTGTCTCTTGTGAGTTAATTAATTACAATACTTATTTGTACCGCATGCATTATTGCCTTTGCATGCTTGCCTGTGTTTGCTTACTTGAGGTAGTGCCTATTGACCAAACTTTCGGTTTATTTTCCTTCTTTTACTCACTTCAGGACAATGTCAGAAGTCAGTCATGGCTTTATTTTTATTTTATGTGCTTTTCAGACCTCTACCTGGTTGGGGCTTCCTTTTTTTGTCAAAGCTGTTGGTTACTATATTATCAGTATTGAGTTTGGAAGATGCCTTTGAACTACTTAGGAAGGCGTCTTTTGACTTTTTTTTTTCTTTTCAGACTTGCGTTTCATGGAACTATTTTCAGTGGAATTTCTTCGAATATATTCTTTTTTTTTGTTATCATATTGCTTAATATTTGTTGAAATTTTTTTGTTTTGCTCTATAATTTTTCTGCAAAATTTTTTCTTGATTGACTTAAATGCACAGATTTTTGAGTAACTAATTTTCTTCATGTAGCTTGCCCGAAACTATGGCAGATTCCTCATGTTCTTGTTGTCCACGGAGAAAGTGGCAGCCGTGTTGATGATTTGCAGGTTTTATATTACTTTTTTTGTTTATCTGTTTTTTGTTAAAAAATTATCTATTTCCTTTTTATAAAATTCATTTTTTAACAGAAGAAAAAACCTGTAAATTGGGTTTTGCACAAGCCACCGCTTCCTATATCTTATGGAACACATCACTCCAAGGCAATCTTTCTTGTATACGAAAAAGGGGTGCGCATCATCATACATTCTGCAAATTTAATCTATGTTGATTGGAACAACAAAACTCAGGGATTATGGATGCAAGATTTTCCTTGCAAAAATGTTAAGAACTTGTCTGAGACCTCTTTGTTCGAGAGGGACTTAATTGATTATCTCAGCGCTCTTAAGGTACTCTTTCTGATTTCTCTTTTCTTTAACTTCAAAACTCCCATAATAGTGACCCATTTTGTTTCCCTTTTTTTCAGCTTTTGCGAGTTGCAATACTTTATTCTAAATTTTTTTATGCTCTGCCTGTTACATCCTATTTATTTGCACAAGTAAATTTCTATTAACAATTCCAATTGCTTAAGAGGATAACTTTCATGGTGAATCACATATATAATGGCAGCATCTTCTGCAAACTTTCTTTAACATATATTAGCTTCTTAAATATTTGGTTTATCTTTTAAAAATTGTCTAAACACTTGAAATTAAGTTTGCGATGTATCTTATAGTTGGTATTTTTTTTGAGATCATGCTTGTAGTTGTACATCTTAAATCTATTTAACGAGTTAGCTAGTCATCTGAAAGTCTTCTCCAACAATTCACCTACTCCCCATACCCAATTTTCAGGAAATAAAAAGAACATATATAAGGAAATGAAGCGTAATATCGATAAACAAAGTTACAAAGAGAAGCTTCGTTCATTTGAAAGTGAGAAAATTTATGAATGGGTAAGGCATGAAGAAGGAATAAGTAAGGGTTTGTTTTGTTGTAGTATGTCTTCTGATTGATGATGTGACCTAGATGGATAGAAATTTTTTTTTATTTGAATTTTAAACTATTTAGGAATTAGCAATTATTTGTTTTATCTTTTATTTTCATGAATATTACCTTTTAGTTAGTTCATGGGAGTTTAACATTTTAGGTACTCTGGTATTTCTTATAATTGAGAGAGAGAATTTTGGGTGGCTCGGTTGGGGGTTTGGCCATAGGAAGAGAAGAAGGATGTAAGAAATTATTGTACTCAAGCCCCCAAGTGTAAAATTTTAGAAAGTAATAAAGCAAAGGTTAAAAAAAGCATGTTATTCACTATGATATCTAATTGATGTATGGTACATAATAAAGTAGTGAAAACCAATAGAAAATAGAAAGAATTAAATGTAAAGATACAAGGGAATGTAACCTTAGTTTGTTTATATTGTTTCTTTGAGACATTGGGTTGTCCTTAAAGAAAGAAAATCACAAAGCCAAAATAGGATGTTGACAAATATTGCGGAAGCAAACAACCGCATAGAGGTTATGGCTTAAGATTGAGTTATTGTAGATGATTAAAAATCTCTCTAAAAATATTATTAAAATCAGTTAATGCACTTTGCATGCTAGAAAGTATGTCCATGTAATCACATCTTAATGATTGTAATTTTACTTTTAAGGATCTAATGAATATTGATGTTATGATTGATGATGACTGTCAATATTTACTAGTTTTGTGCTCTTATAATTTTTCTATGATATTATGTTATATGATAGAGAATGTTAAAAATTCATGTTATTGTCAAACTACAAGCATAAGAAATACTGAGCATATTTACCCTACATTAATTTTTGTTTCTATGTTATTGCCAACATGTACAGCTATGATGGAATATATATAATATTTATCTTGCATGTTTATTTTTTCTTCTTTCACAACCAAAATGTCCAGTCATGTCATCAAAAAAATTGGTGAAATTCTGAAAAAGAAATTATTCTTTTGACACTTTTTTTCTGTCAATCCTAAAGTAATCTTTCATTTTGGTCCATCTCGATGGATTTTTTTGCAGTGTTGTTATTCATGCCAAATGAGGAATACATGACCATATCATTTTGTTAATCATGCAGTTACCTGGCTTAAATGTAAATCTGCCTAAATTTGGCGATGTGAACGTTAATGCATCATTCTTCAAGAAGTTTGATTATAGCAATGCTGCGGTACTATATTCTAATATTTTTCCTTTGCTTTGTCCAATGTCTACTTATATGCAAGCACTCTGCTGTGCTTGGTATTAAATCTTAATTTTTAACTCTTCTAATCGCTAGGTACGGTTAATTGCATCAGTTCCTGGATATCATTCAGGCCCAAATCTCAAGAAATGGGGGCACATGAAAATGAGAGTAGTTCTTGAAGAGTGTGAGTTCAACAAAGAGTTCTATAAAGCTCCTCTTGCTTTCCAGGTTAGTTGTTTGGCTTTGAAAATTTTGTCCTTCTTTGGATTGTACTAGCCTGTTTCATGGATAATCTTATGGAATGTGATTCTTAGTGTGAAAAAAACAGCTTTTTCTCTTATTTATTCTATTGCAAGCATATGTTGCATATTTATATACACTTCAATCTCTATAGTTTAAGAATATTTCTAAAAAGAGGAAAGATTCTGCAATCAGATCTCTAATTAGGTTATCTAATATAGAAAATATATTTATTAGATTTCCTATAATGAAGCTACTTAATATACAACCATTACATTTCATACTTTCCATTACACTCAGCAAACTAATCCATTTTCCTTTTCTAACAATATTTAGAGTTTTATGCATGCATTGTTGCTTTTAATTATCTCAGTTGTGGTTTTGCATTTTTCTTTGAGTCTTTCATCATCCTAGGATTGAGTGATTGTCTCGTTTGCTTTATAGTTTGGGGCATTTACATAAAAACCACCCACTTCTTTGTATTTACTTATCTAACACCTAAATTTTTTTTTTTTTACATTCATACCACTCAAGTCATTCACATCACATAAAATATAGCACCAGTTGACTTTAAAAAAGTAAAATACAGCTTTTCAGACATAAGGTGTCTTGTATGTAAAAATTAAAGTTTAGGTGTTAGATATGTAAATACATACTAATTGAATGGTATGTATGTAAATCTTTAATCTTATAGTTTTTGCCATTAGTGTAGATTATTAAATGTAATTTGCATTGCTATTTGTCTTTATCTTTGTCATCCTATTAACAGCATGTGGAAGCATTTTGTGCTTCGAATATACTGAGATGTGAGTATCTCTAAACGTTTGAGGTTTAATGAGAATTAGTTTGGAAGTTGGTAAGAATGTAAATAATGGCCTTTTTGGGATAAATCATTTGTAATATTAATCTTCTGAAATTCTGGTGGAGTTCTGTGTATATGTTTTTATTTGTTCGAGACAGTTTTTGTAGTTTGCTACTAGATAAAAGTCTCTTTTTCATGCGTGACTGTTGGTACGAAACCTGGAGGAAAAAAAAATTGTTCATCTTTCTTTCAGTTTTTTATTCTGTTGTAGAATCTCTCTCATAGCATTTATTTTTCAAGTTATATTTATATAATTATTCTACACTGAAGCCTATTCAGTAATTCATGTCGAAAAGCAAATTTTTTCATGGCAGTTTTCATCTTTAGGCTCTTTGGATGAAAGGTGGATGTCAGAGTTTGGCGCGTCAATGTCGTCAGGAATTTCACATGATAAATCACCGTTAGGCCTAGGGAAGCCTGTAATCATTTGGCCAACTGTGGAAGATGTTCGATGCTCTCTGGAGGTGTGTTATTGCTAACTTTCTTCCGTAACCATTTAAGTATGATGATAATGCCTGAAGCTCTAATATCTCTTAATTTTAATAAACTTGAAATTGCAATCAATTAATTTTGACTCATGAATGGGTATCTCTAAACTAAATTGTTTCTATTTTAAAATTAACCACATTTATTAATGATTGAGAAAAGTGCCAAAATAGTCCCTTGACTATTTGCTAGGGGGCATTTAAGTCCCAAAATTTGAAAAAAATGCCAAAATGATGCTCCAACTCTTTTAATAGGTGTTGAAATAGTTTTTTAGCTAGAAATAACGGAAATTGATATTTAGGGTGTTAAAAATAGGGTTATTATTGATTTTTTTTTTCATTAAATATAATTCATTACAAACTTTTTTTTTTTAATTCCATTGTGATGAAATTTATGAACTTCTATTTTTTGTGATAAGTTATTAAAATTTTAAATTTTTATATTGATTTTATTAATTTTTTTTTAAAGCTAATATATATATATATATATATTAGTTGTTACAAGACATGTATCATTGACGATTACTTGATTTTATAAATTTTAATTGACGATTTTTTTTTTAAAGAAAACAAAGCTGTTTTGTTGGTCATTATTCTATACTTATTATAGAAATTCACATGCAAGATAGCATTATACATACATGCAGATATGGCTCACACACACACACACACACAAATATATATATATATATATATATATATATATATACATACATATATATTCTTTTTTAAGGCTAAATTTTTTTTTTTACTTATGATGTAGGGTTATGCAGCTGGTAGTGCCATTCCAAGCCCACAAAAGAATGTTGAGAAAGAGTTTTTGAAGAAGTATTGGTCAAAATGGAAGGCAGATCACTCGGGTCGATGGTATGTTATGTTATTTTGCAAAATTTGAACTTATCAATTTGGGAAATGACCATTTTTAGCCTTCGTAATATTTGAATAGTTAGTGCTTTGAGACATATCTATGTCTAACATCAACTGAAAGTCAATAAAATCAGGTATGGTAGCTTTAATAATTAAAAATATGGATGTTTTTATTAGCATTTGTATTTTCTTTATCTGCTATCACTGCTTTGCAATACAATCAGTACTTAGTAGTCAAGTAAATCATGGCTTAGGAATTATCAAAACTTTCAAATCATAAAAAATAAATTAAAAAAAAAATCCCTAGAATCAATCAGCACACGAGTCCTTTTGATGGAAATCTTCATGTCTCATATTGTAGAAGTATCACATCATATAATTTATATGAAGTTTGTTTTTTTTCCTTTTTAATAGTTTTTTTTTATTAGCTCATTTAACTATTTTTTGTGGTTTGGAGAGCTTGCTAATGTTGGTCAAGAAGGATTATAATGGCTGAGAATGTTTTTTCCTGGCTTTAGGATAGTATATTTGGTTGGCATGATTTTAATTTTGATTATATTTAGGTTGATACTTGTTAGGGGAGGCTATGGATGATGGTTGCGTTTTGTAAAAATTAATTTGTTTTCTTGGTTATTTTATCTGTTCCCAAATTTCTATTAAAGTTCTTGGCTTTTCACTATCATTTCATTATCAATAGGTCTGATGGCTCGCATTAAAGGAAAGTTATTGGCCTAAACGATAATTAGTAATTTATGAATTCTCACTTTTTCTTTCCATGGAATTCCTAGCTCTGTGTTGTCTTGCATTTCATCAGGCTAATTCTTCTATACATTGTTTAGGCAGTTATTTGTTATTTTCATAAAATTTTCGTTGTTGGTTTTGGTAACTACAATAGATTTTGTCACATATTGATATTGAGCGTCTCTTCTGCTCGATCATTTCGTTTCTTTAGAGGAACATTAGTCCTATAAATGGACAAATGAGTTTATATGGTGTTGAATTGGTTGCAGCGAAGAAGTGAGTACTTATGAGTAGATAGTTGGCCGATATGAACTTTCATGGTGCTTGCAAATATTTGTAGATTTGACATATGTCACTAGAGCTACTACTACTAAAATTACATTCCATGTATTCAGTTTTAGTTCTACTCAAATGAAGGCCTTTAGACTCCAACGCAGACCCCCATAATTCAAGTTTTTCCTGAGCTTTTTCTCTCATCTTATCCATGAGAAGGATTTTATCAACCAAAAAGCAAACACCAAGGTACATCCTCCTGTAAATGTCCAGTAAGATCATCCATAACTAAAGCAAAAAGATATAGGCTTAAAACAAATCCCT
Organism: Phalaenopsis aphrodite; assembly: GCA_003013225.1. NCBI lineage: Eukaryota > Viridiplantae > Streptophyta > Magnoliopsida > Asparagales > Orchidaceae > Phalaenopsis > Phalaenopsis aphrodite. The sequence continues at coordinate 72,257 of NEWO01000126.1, read as the reverse complement.
GATGTAATCCAACAGAAATAGGAAAATATTTGGTCAATCCTCCTTCAGTTCAAACACAAGTAACAACTCTAGTACAAGTGTTTTTCTCGGTTCTTTTTAGATCTCGGAGTCGTCAGCTTGTCTATTTATGTGCCATAATGTAATTTTTCTATTCGAATAAGTCTCTCTCCTGAATCAAATGAATGACTCGAAAAGGAGAGGAATCAAATAGCAAAATAACGTACGACAACAAATAGACAAACAATAAAAAAGAATAGAGACGGAAGGCTTATATAGGGGTAATCATCGTGTGATGGGTCAAGAGTATACATCCAAATAAAATCGAATCGAAGTACCCGGAAAAAACAACATCCACGAGCAGAATCTCTATATAAGCCACCCGTAACCAAAGAACCAAAAGAACATTTTTTGTTCTGGGGTCAAAAGTCTCCTAGACGTATTCCTACTGGTTAATTACATCTTGAGAAATACCCAAGAAGACTCTCGATGAAAGGAGTTTTGCTTTATTATCATGATTATGGGGCATAAGTTATCAAAAGGTGATTATTTCGTATGGAACGGTTCTAATGCTTTGAAGCTCATGCAAAGCCATCAGACGGAGAGTAAATCTCCCACATCCAAATGGATAGCGGCTCCTCAGCACACGGTACCTACAAATAATCATAAATCACTTGACGGGGGTATCCTGATACGTCACAGCACATCCGGGTCGTAAGGGCAGAGGACAAATCGTCGTATCCCAAACGGGCGGCAACTTATCAGCATCGGGTCGTCAAAGTGATATCAACAAAGTCAAAAGAGCAGAGAAGGCTCAACAAGGGTAGTCAAAGGTGGGGAGAAGTAGTCCTAAGAGGTAGAGGTAGCCAGGTTGGGGTATCACGGACCCGTCATCCCAAGCCACTAGGACCTTAAGTTTACCTGGTCGTGAAGGTAGTCGACCCAACCCAACTAGAGGTCCCCCGTCGGTGATCCGTGAATTGCGTCATCCGTGGGGACCTCGGTAGCCCTAAGGTCGAAGGAAGGAAACTCTATCCTATCACTAGAAGCTAGAGTTCTGAGAGGTGAGACTTATACCTGCCGAAGTGACAAAGAAGCCTCAAGAAAGAAGGAAAATGGAGGTTCAGCTACAAAGCTGGAAAACACTCAAACAAAAGGACTTATATCCCGTCTGGATCGGGGTGTCTCCTAACACCTTAAGCGTGCTAGACAACCACCTAAACGAGATTATGCTGGGCCAGTCGGATTGGAAAAGCACGGGGGCTACTCCTCGGGACATACGAATATGATGCAATTATCTAGCATATTCCTAAGCGTGGAGGCCCTATTAAATATGATTGGGTTATAGCTATGCATGCAAACTATTTTTAAAACCGGCTCCAAGGCCATGCAAAAGGTAAAAATTTATTATAAGAAAAGCTTGAAAGTTTTAACTCTAAAAAAATTAATTATCTTAATTTTATTATTGGGATTTTTAGGTAAAAAGAATTAGAACGTGAGGTCCAGATACGCAGAAAGAAACAATATAAAATGCTCCAACATGCAAAGGCACACGAGAAGAGAAAGAAAGAAAAGCATCCCAAAAGAATATATAAAAAAAAGGCCAAATGTCACTGGACCAACCACATAATCCAGGAAAAGCAGTAAAAGCGGCCGGACTCCGCATATACATGCCCGGTCCTAAGTCTATACACAAATGTAAAATTCAGAGTTAAGGTACGAGACATGAGCTGCTACTCTTAGTCCTCTTCACATGGTTCGGTGCGCCATCCGCCTCGAAACTCATGCCCGTATCTTATTTCCAATACAAACTCTCCTAGGACTCTATCAAATACATTTGAAATAGAAAATAAAGACTCAACCTGCATAAAACAAGTGTTAGCGGGCACGCCATGAATCGTAAAAATAATAAGCCATGCCTTATAATTGGGGGAGCTAAAGAGCACCTGCAAGCAAAGTATTAGAAATCATTACATGCTCCCCCATAATAGCACATGTGTGAGTGTGTATAAATAGGCACGACACCTGCAGAAGATCGTCCTAATATACTATCACACGCAAGAAGCATGCAAGCACACCGAAAAAGGCGAGAAAGTGACACATGGCTAGCGCAAGACAACACAACAATAACCAGGAGTGTCGAAAATAATACCTAGCATCCTAAACCCTAACCTAGCACACCATCTAACGACAAGTGCACGACCTAGCATCTAAGTGTGGGGTGAGTCTGAGCATGGTATGACTTTGACGGGGTCGTCAAGCCGACCCTCTCCTAAAGAAACCCAAAGATCTAAAGGATGTCACGAAGAGAGGTGACACAAGTTAGATCCAATAGATCCTTAGCACAGTCATACTTGTGTCGATCCCGATGACTTAACTCGCATTGCTCTTCGGGATCGACCCGGCAAGCAATGCTCGTTAAGACATCGCGACCAACACGGGATTCACTCTCCTAACGGGTCTGGCTCGCTATCCATATGAACATGCAAATGCAAATGATTGGTCAAAACACAAGTGATGAGTATACCATGGAGCAGGGACTCAAAGGAAGGTGGGCATACCATAGTGGCAGCGACTCAAAAAGGATGGGCATGTCAGGGTGGCAGTGGCCCGAAGAGGATGGACATGCCATAGTGACAGCGGCCTTAGGTGGCATGCCAATAAGGCAGTGACCTGTAAAGAGTGGGCACGCCGTGACGGTAGAGATCCGACGAGAATGTTCAACTTAAGTATATGATCAAAATCATGCAGACAGACAAATGCAAGACAGGATGCAGTGATGCGACCATATATATGCACTACAATATGCAAAAAAAATGTCAACACACATGTAGGATGCAGTGATGCTATTAATTGGTCAACCGGGTCAAGGCATCCGGTCGAACTAGAGCGTCATGCCAACCGGAGCAAAGTGAAAAGCTCGTCGGGTCGTGGCGGTCGGACGGAGCAAAGTGAAAAGCTCGCCGGGCCGGGGCGACCGGACGGAGCGAAGTGAAAAGCTCATAGGACAGGGGCGGCCGGACAGGGTGAAGTGAATAGCTCGCCTAGCCGGGTCGGCCGGACGGAGCGAAGTGAGAAGCTCTTCAGGTCAGGGCGGCCGAACGGAGCGAAGTGAAAAGCTCATCGGATCGGGGCGGCCGGACGGGGCGAATTGAATAGCTCGCAGGGCCAGGGCGGCCGGACGGAGCGAAGTGAAAAGCTCGTCGGGCCGGGGCGGCCGGACGAGGTGAAGTGAATAGCTCGTCGGGCGGAGGCGGCCGGACGGAGCGAAGTGAGAAGCTCTTCAGGTCAGGGCGGCCGAACGGAGCGAAGTGAAAAGCTCGTCGAGCTGGGGCGGCCGGATGAGGTGAAGTGAATAGCTCGCCGAGCCGGGGCGGCCGGACGAGGTGAAGTGAATAGCTCGCCGGGCCGGGGCGGCCGGACGAGGTGAAGTGAATATCTCGCCGGGCCGGGACGTCCGGACGGAGAGAAGTGAAAATCTCGCCGGGCCGGGACGTCCGGACGGAGAGAAGTGAAAAGCTCGTCGGGCTAGGGCGGCCGGACGGAGCGAAGTGAAAAGCTCGTCGGACCGGGGCGACCGGACTAGGTAAAGTGAATAGCTCGCCGGACCAGGGCGGCCGGACGGGGCGAAGTGAATAGCTCGTCGGGCCGGGGCGGCCGGACATAGCGAAGTGAAAAGCTCGCCGGACTAGGGCGGGCAGACAAGGTGAAGTGAATAGCTCGCCGGACCAGGGCGCCCAAACGGGGTGAAGTGAATGCAAAACACGACATGCAAATAATCACATGTAATAGGGAGTTGTTCCCGTGCTAACGATCTTACTCGGGAAACCTAGGGTCAACATATAGAAAGACAGCGATTGCCGCCTTTGCTTTGGCGAGGCAGGTGGGGAACTTCTCTCCGGATCTCCAAGGGGGAAGTTCCCCACCTTGTCGTGAAATAGACTAGCGACAACGCTTTTACGGATTTCACGACACCTCTGTGCTTTACAAAATGAGCTTATGATTTACATTTTCTCATTTAGCGAAAGCACATTCTTTGATCTTTCTAACAAGACCGGAGCAAACAAAGCAAAGAAGAGTGAAAGGGGCTCCAACCCTTAGGATTTTTGTGCCAAGGCTAACAATTAAATAGGATTCACTCGGCTATCGTAGGGGACTTGGTTGCGTAAGGAGAATCCTATCCTAAAGGTCATCTCTAGGAAAACAAGCGATCCATCACATAGATGTGTCGTCGCGCCGGCACTTGCCGTCGCACGCACCCCGTGCGGGCGATCGAACACGCACGCATATCACTATTAAAACCTAAGGCTGGCTAGAAAGTGAAATGCAGGGGGTTTAAAGAAATTATACCGTCGCGACGTTTGCACGAAGCCCAATGCAGTTCGAGGAAGTTCCTTTGCACACGGTCCAAGACTTGCACCCCTTTGAACGGCGACGAGGTTTGCTGTCCAGCAACGTCGAACTACTCCAGCGACGTGTTTGGTCGCAGAAAAAGCTCAACGATGAGGTGGCGGTGGTGGAACGCTGGTAGCACGCAACCAGGACGAGATACACAAGAAGAAATGCACAAAATATAGAGTTGTGTGCTGGAACATGGCTGCTTTGTCACACAATTGACGTCGGCGAGGAGGTAGGCCGACAAGGAGGAAGAGCCAAAAGGGAACCAACCGGAGGAAAGAAGATTTCCAAAAATGGACGGCGGAAAGCTATAAGCGAAAAAGCTCAGCGACGGAGGGGTACCCCGACAAGGTCAGCTATTCCGGAGGTCGAGAATCACGCCGACGAGGTGACCGACGGGAAACGCTGGTAGCACGCAACCAGGACGAGATAAGCAAGAAGAAATGCACAAAATATAGAGTTGTGTGCTGGAACGTGGCTGCTTTGTCACGCAATT
>NEWO01000126.1:43820-66581 GCA_003013225.1 Phalaenopsis aphrodite | reverse complement strand
ATGGTGTTGAATTGGTTGCAGCGAAGAAGTGAGTACTTATGAGTAGATAGTTGGCCGATATGAACTTTCATGGTGCTTGCAAATATTTGTAGATTCGACTCATGTCACTAGAGCTACTACTATTACTAAAGTTACACTTATGTCACTAGAGCTACTACTACTAAAATTATATTCCATGTATTCAGTTTTAGTTCTACTCAAATGAAGGCTTTTAGACTCCAACGCAGACCTCCATAATTCAAGTTTTTCCTGAGCTTTTTCTCTCATCTTATCCATGAGAAGGATATTATCAACCAAAAAGCAAGCACCAAGGTACATCCTCCTGTAAATGTCCAGTAAGATCATCCATAACTAAAGCAAAAAGATTTGGGCTTAAAACAAATCCCAGATGTAATCCAACAGAAATAGGAAAATATTTGGTCAATCCTCCTTCAGTTCAAACACAAGTAACAGCTCTAGTACCAGCTCTAATTATTATTTAGAAAAAAAGTGGTTGGACATTAGGTCGATTGGATTGAGTTTATGTCAGACAAAATCTTGGTTAACTTTTTGGAGAACGCTATCCAAACTCAGTCTAGCCTACAAACTGGGTCAGATACTTTTCAGTGAAACATTTATACTCAGTTTAGCTTAGAACAGGTTAGTTTAGCTTGGTAGATGTGGTCAAAATTTTAAGATTGGCTAGTGCCATATTGGCTTACCAATGCCTATATTTCAAATTCTGTTAGTTCTTTGCCAACTTTATGAATCTGGTCAAAATATTACACATTTTTCTTCCCGCCTCTACCCATAAAGGTGTTTGCCATGTTGGATTGAATAAATGGTTTTCTTTTTATTTTGATTCATGAGAACTCTTTTAAAATAAATGCTGATTTATCTTTCCTTATGAGTAGTGGTTAATTTAATCTAATAATTTTTTTCTTTTGATTTGCTGTTTTTAGCCGGGCAATGCCTCATATAAAATCCTACACCCGACATAGCGCTCAAAATATTGCGTAAGATCAATCAATCTTATTCAATGGAGAAATGCTATTTTTACTCACTCACCCCAACATCTTGGTCAAAACATTTTCAACACTAATTCTAAATTGTGGAAAAATATATGACGTTGACCCAACATCTCATAATATTAAGCTATATATATATATATATATATATATATATAGAGTTTTCTTTTGTTCATGTGTTGAAAATGTATTTGGCTTTGCGAGTGTAGGAAGCATTGCTCTCTCTCTCTCTCTCTTTCTCTCTGATGAAATTTAAGTTTTCGTTTTCTTTTTTATGTTATTTGACAGATGGTTTCTTCTAACATCAGCAAATTTAAGCAAAGCAGCATGGGGTGCACTGCAAAAGAATAACTCTCAACTTATGATTCGCTCCTATGAGGTTAGAATCTCTTCTCTTTACTTCGTTCTTTCTGAATGTTGATGGATCATTTTGTTTTGTGTTTGACTGAACTGCAAAAACAATACATGCTTTACAACTTATATTTTTTAAATTTTCAACTTAGCTTCTATCTCTGATTTTAGACTTGAAGTTATTTAAATATGATTAGAAGAGGATGATTTAGTGCCATTGGTTGAAGTTTCTTGGATTTATAGAAGAATGGGAATGTGCAGAAGGATATAATTTATGAGGCGCGGATGCTTCAAAATATGTTTTGTTAGGAAAGGGCACAAGATTAACGAACTAGGCACACACTAAAAATAATGTTTTTATTTTTTGAATTTTTTTCAAAATCAATTTTGGGCGTGGCTAGTATGCCTGTCAACATAGATGAATTTTTTATTGAGACTGAATGATTGATTGGCGTCTATGTCAATTACATTTGCGATGCATCAATGTTCTTATATGTTAAGTGATTATTTAAAAAATTATTTGCTCTTTCTTTATAAATAATACATCATTGATGCTGAAAAAAATCATCTTTAATGCCCTTGTAATCCTAAGGTGCTGTTGAAAATTGAATTCACTTGGTGAAATATTGAAATATAGTTGTAACTGAACCAATGATAATATCTCATTTGTTAATCCTGAAGCTTTTTTATTTAATACATATAATATTATACTTGATTTTTATTTATTAAAAATATTGAAAAAATATATTTTAAGTGGACACTTTATATTAATGATTTATGCAAGAAGCATTCTATCTGTAGTGTCCTCTCCAGTTTCTTATGTTTATGTTTATGCCATATACTCTGAAACTAAAATAGCTCCATGTAAATAATCAGAGGACTATTTTGACATTTTACTAAAATATAACTCTTTTCCCATGTTCTATCTTCATTGAATTACAGTTTTGGTAGAGTTTTCTTTTGATCTTTGGCCCATTTCTTTTCAACAGTTGGGGGTGTTATTCTTGCCATCAGTTATAAACCGCAATCTTTCACAGTTTTCATGCACTGGTAATGCTGATATGAAGCAGGTTAGTTCACTAACTCCTCAAAAACCTAAATATAAATTAAAAAGCATTCAAAGTCTCACTACATATTTTCTTGAACAAAAATGACCAGATGGCTTCTGAGAACATCAGAACGAAGTTGGTGACTCAGTGCTGGAACGGTGAGTCGGATTCGTCATCCGAGATCATCGTCCGTCTGCCGGTTCCATATCGACTTCCGGCCCAGCCTTACTGTCCCGAAGGTCTCCTCCTTTTTTTCTATTATTTGAAATTATATATAACATAACGTGGAGTTATTTTTTGGTATTTTATTTTGCTTTCCAGATGTTCCTTGGTCATGGGATCGGCTATACGTTAAGAAAGACGTGTATGGTCGAGTTTGGCCGTGAATGTGGATCGAGTTCATCGGATGCAGTATACAGTCATTAGTAAGTAATCAGTAGGTTTTTTTAATTTAATTTGGCTAAATTAGGGTTTATTTAAGTAGTTGTAGACTAAAATCTAATTTTTTGAAAAGTATGGGTGCGTATTATAAATTTCTTCTTTTTTCTTTTAGTAGTTATTTTTACAAACACAGCTTCTATTATGCTTTCTCTAACAACCACCTTTTCTACCATATAAAATTCAAAAAAGGGGGCATTTAGGTACATACCATACAATTCTTATGTATTTACATATCTGACCCCCAAACAGTCAAATTTACATGCATTTCACTCAAATCCTTAACATCACATAAAAACTATCATATATACTATCTTTTTAAAAGTGAAGTTCAATTTTTGCATGCTTAAGTTGTTATAAGTGTAAATATCGAACTTTGGGTGTTGGATATGTAAATACATGAGAGTTCTGTGGGTATGTATGTAAATTTCTCAAAATGCTGTGCTAATTTGGCATTTGCAGATAATTTTTGCAGATAATCTTGCAATGTTTGTATGTTGTTAGTATCAATTAATCTTGGTTTTGCGTAATAAATAACACATTAATTTTCCAATTTAAGAACAGTTTTAAAAAGAAAATTAAATGCATTTATTTCCGTAGAAAATAACTCCTTAAATAGTAAACTCTAAATTATTTAATAATTACTAATTATTTTTAAAAGAAAATCTAAAACAAAGTAGGTTTAACAGCCGGAGAAGAAATAAATAGAGTAAGGAATCATGCCATAGTCAATAAGATTGAAAAAATCATTCATCAAAATTTCACAATTAAGGAGACCCATAATTAGGGGTGTTAAAAAAGCTTAATAACTCGTGTTTGGTTTGTTAAGTATGTCGTGTTCGAATTGTTTGTTAAATAAGCGGATTGAGGCACTGACCATTTTTTTAAACTTAAATTTTAAATAAGTTGAACATGAACAACTATTTGGTTGATCATGTTCAGTTTGTTTTGAGCTTGTAATAAAGAAATTATAGTTCGTATTTATCTAATAAATATATGTTTATATATATATATATATTAGATCAAGGTTGTGTTTGATAAAATTGTATTTTGACTGCATTCTTAAAAAGCTGTAGTAGAAAAAAAAATTTGTTTCTCTACCTGCTATGGCTGTTATAAGATACGGTTTGATTTTTTTCAATTTTTTTAGCAGCCAATGCCGAATTTTGAATAACATATTTTTCCTTTAACAGCCTCACAGTTGATTCTTTAAACAACTGCAGCTGCCCCAAACAGACCCTAAATCACCAGAGCTCAAGCTTTTTGGAGTAGTGATATCCTTTCTATCACAATGGAAGTGTGTAGCCTTGAAACACTTACCTTATAAATTCTAATTAATTTTGTTTGTGCCAGTTAAATAGAGTCGAATATGTGCTAATTCAAACAAAATGTTTAATGTCAAACTGAACAAGAACGAACTTCTTGCGAGCTTGATTCAAACACGAGCCAATTTCAATTACGAGCTAACACAAACTATACTAGCACGAATAGAGTTTTAGCTCGCTCAATCTCGGGCTCATTTACACAACCTCCCTATAATCAAGTTGTATTTTCATGTCATTTGCATTTAAAAAATAAAGATGATAGACAATGATAATAATGTAAATCTCTTTGTTTTAATGAGAGTGATCTAAATATCGTCAATAATTCATAAATTGGACTCTTAATAATAATAATTTTGAAAAGATTTCAAATCAAATTATTAGAGGTAAGAAAATGAAAGCAAAATTTTGTCTTTAAGAAATACTTTTTCTTCATGATAGCTAGGGGTGAGCATTCTGTCGGTTTAGATGGATCTGTTTTAAAATTGATCAAGCCAATTATAACTGAAATTCATAATCCAGAAAATCAAATCAATCTAAATTTTGATATAACCGAACCGACTAAACGGAAATTTAATTCGGTTTAAACGGTTCGATTATAAAAAAATTGAAATTTGGTTTAAAAAAAGTATTATAAATCATATATCTTATTCACATAATGTCGATTTGATTTTATGAATGCTCTATTTATTTCAATCAAATATTACATATAATAGTTTTCTTTTAATTTTTTTTTTTTAGTTTGTTACACATGAAATTAAAATTTAATAATATTTTTTTAATAAATATTAGGTTTTTTGGTTTTTTTAGTTTGTTAAATGAAAATTAAAACATAATCGAAAACAAAAAAAGAAAATCAAATATTGAAGTTTTAAAAAAAAAAATTGAAATCCAATTTTGAAACCGAATCAAACCAATCAAACTAGGTCAGTTCAGTTTGGTTTTTGGTTTTGACCAGATAATGCACACCCTTAATGGTAACAACCTAATAACACAAAGGTCTTGTAGTGTGGTCTGTAATGGTCGTAATGACCATTAGATCACACAGACAATATCTCCATGAAATGTGTTTTTTTTTTTTTGTTCGGGATTTAGGGTTTAGTCTCGCTCAAACTCGGTTCGTTTAAATTAATTATGTTTGAAAATGACTATGTTTGAAATTGCTTGTAAAAAGTATGCTCGTGTTTGATTCAAAATTGGCTCGTTTAAATTAATTGCAAAAATAGATATTGGGTGTTAGATTTGAACCAACAACAATCTTTTAACGTAAAAAAAAAACACAAAATCACTCGACCACACAAGCTAAAACGAGTTGAAGAATATGATCAAGCAATTGATTGTTCGTGTTCGACTCGCTTAACGAACCATTCTATCACCAACTATTTAACGAGCCAAAGCTGAGTTGTTCGCGAGTAATGCAATTTTTTGACGGCCCTAAATACAAAAAGTCTAAGAATTGAGAATGTTCAAAACTGTGTGATTTTTGTATATCAAATAATGTCTACATATTTTCAACATTATCTTATTGCATGACCATCATATATACTCCCTCATTACAAATAAATTTCACATCCCCTGAATTTCCATAATAATAATAAAAAAAATTTTCTTATTAATTCAATAAGGTTTTTCTTAATGGCATATTTCTCACAGTTTATTTTAAATTGTATTTAATATAATTTAAGCTATATTAATTATTATTAAATTGGTATTTTTTTAATACAATATTTATTTCTCAATTTAATATTCTATTTTTTTTAGATATAGGAAAATAATATATCAAAGAGGAGGGATGGCAAATTAATTAATGGTTTGACCAATTTTAATTATTAAAAAAAACATAATAATAATTTTTTAATATTAAGGGTTTAAATGTCATTTTCATAAATTCCTATTAGAAAATTAATACAAAAAAAAAAAAACAAAAAGCTTAATTACATGTTTAGTGAGTCAACTTTATGAATATTAAAATTAGTGGTTGGTGTTTATTCGAATAAATTAAATAAAAAAAATCAAAATTATCTAAATAGTTTTCCTCATTCAAACATTGATTCATTAAAATTACAAAATCATACTCCATTTTATTAAAATTAAAAAGCAGATCAATATATTAGTAAGCTATGGATCCAGTCTAATTAATACCTTGTCAATATATATATATATATATATATATATATATATATGGCACGAATTTTGAAAATTTCACATATAGACATTTACATACATACCACATAATTTTCATCTATTTACAAAAACTATTACTATCGCTAACTCTTAAAAGTAAAATATATTTTTGCATTACATCAAAGTATTATATATAAATATAAATATCAAATTTGCTAGATATATAAATACACAAGAATTGTGTGGTATATATGTAATTTTTTTAACTGAAAAAATGATTAGAGCAGATATGGATATTCTCCTGTAAAATTTCATCATCATCATATACTGAAATTAGGACTGTAACTGCTTGAGCGAGCTCAGGCTTGACTCGTGTTCGAAATTAGCTCGTGAGCAGTGTGTTCGTGTTCGGTTCAATTTAAATTTTTGTATTTGTGTTCATCTTGTATTTGGCTTGAAAATGGCTCATTAAAATTAAATTGAAAAAAATAGATGTAGAGTGTTGGATTTGAACCTGGATCAAATGTATGCAAAAGAAAACACTAATCACATTGCCACACAAGGTGTTACGATTTAAGTTTAGATATAAGTATATATAATATATTATTATATAGATAATATAGGTAATATATTATTATATAAATAATTATATAATTTTTTTATTTCGAGCTAAAACGAGCCGAACACGAGCGAAAAAAGAGTTGTCCGTGTTCGGCTTGTTTACTCAACGAACGAGCTGAACACGAGTTGTTCGCAAACAAGGAGCTTTTTTGACAGCCCTAACTGAAATTTGAAGCTTCAGAAAGACAAAATAGTCATCAATGGAGCAAATTTTTAAAATAAAATTTTTTTATTTTCTTAAAAAACATTTTCTCTAGTTATTTTTCTATCTAAGTACGCATTCTGCGATCATTTATCTTTTACAAGGAAAATCAAAATAACAAATTACTACTTACATAACTTGATGCAGAATGTGGATGAAGCAATTTTACGGCATAGTGGGCAATAAAATATACAATAAACATATACATTTTAGTCCATAACTTGCCTTTAATTAGTTCTCTGGCCACCTCAAAGCTGCTGATCAGTAAGAGAGAGACATGAATAAGAAGACCTCATCACTGTAAGAAAAAATTACTTTTTTGTTCAACTCCTCCAAGGTTTAATCATTGAGAGAGTAATGATAATTGTAGTCATGAGACACAAAATTATGGCAATGAAAATGCATTTTCTTGATGTATTTTGCAAGCCCTGTGCATTTTGAAGGGATTCTGTGCCTTTCTGTACATGGTTCACTGCATTTGCAACCTGAAAATATAGTTTCAATTTGTTAAATAACATTTGTTTTTGTAAAAAAAAAAATTCTTAGTTCAGTATTGCAGTCTAATTGCAGAGATTCAGCAAAATCAAACCTGAGTTTCAATATTGTCCAACATCTCTCCTTGTGCTTCAACCAGCACTGACATGTCCATGAAAATCTGTCAGCACAAACAATACCATAAGAACAATAAGTTTATGCAACCAATCTTTGAAAGTAGGTATATTTGTAAAAATATAAAATAAAATTCAAGCATGTACTTGATGCAATTCATGCAACTTCCGTTCAATCTCCTTCACTGCATCATGCCTCTCTTGATTTTCTTCCATTACATCAATCACCTATAATCATGTTTTCTCATCAACAGCACATTTTACACAACATTTTTATAAGAGGAATTTACATAAATGACAAACAATTCTTATGTATTTCCATATCACACATCTAAATTTTCATATTTACACACATAATATTCAAATCTTTAATATCACATAAGCAATAGCGCTGTTATCACTTTTTCAAAGTGAAATACATCTTTTCCAAAGAGCTATGTATGTAAATGTTGAAATTTAGGCGTGTGATATGTAAATACATAGAAGTTGTGTGCTAATTATATGACTTTTCCCTTTATAATCAAATTCAGTTTGGATCAAAACCTGCCCTCTTCCGACTTCTCGAGTCGCCTTTCTAAATATTTTTTCGCCCTCTCCGGTCTCAATCAGCTCATCGATCATCTATACATGTTTCGAACATCATAAACACATGATACGAAAGCTTTTCATTGACTGCATATGTTAATAACATATTACAATACTCACTTCTTCAGTTGGTGCAGTTCCTGTGACTGTTAAATGCAAAATTTGCAAAGAAAAAGATAAAAATTTTAATTGTTTTGCATATAAAAGATATATATTTCATATTGTGAGATCTGCACCTCTGAAAAACCTTCTCTGCACAATTTCTCTGTACTCCTCTTGTATACTTAGCCTCAGATTCTGTCATGTGTTTTCAACATTTCAGTAACTAATTTTTGCATGAATTATAAAGTCAGAAAAGCATATTTACTTGAATACCTGAAAATCAGTCACTTTATCCCTCAATCTCTTCTTCAATGAACTGAAATAAATGGAATTCAAGGCTGATTACAAGCACCAAAAAAAAAAGCAATCTTTCAGAGCTAAATAAGTCGAACTTACATAGTCATGGCTGTTCTTGATCTGTCAACAGCAGTCCCCTTCCCACAACCAGGATTCTTCCTGTTCTCCAAGTTCTAAAAAGCATAATAAATATGGTAAAAATAAAATAAAGCAATCACACTCATCAAAAACAAAATGAACTAATATTATTATTTACATCTAAATCAATTTCTTCTAATTTCATTTTGATTGCACGAGCGATGATTCCCACTTCATCCATGTCCTTATCCATTCTTTGCTTAAAATCTGGAAGCAGTCCAAATTTATGACTTGTCTTGATTGAAATGCTCGAATGATCGGCTTTTTGTATGTTGTCATTATTTGCCGTGTTCTTAGTGACAGCCTTGATCTCCTCATTGTCTTCCTGAAATTTTTTTTGCAGTTTAATGAACTTCATTATAATCTTTCCATAAGATGTATGAGATGAAGATAGATTTTTTTTTGTTTTTTTTTGTAGAAAACTTATGGATGATGGATTTTGGTACTTTGTAATTAGAATACCTGAAGCTTTTTGAGGTTGCTGGAGAGCTTTATCATGAGATCCTCCACTTTTTTTATCTGTTTTGATGCAGAAAAAGATTCAGAATATGTAAGGAAGGAATTAGTGAGAAATAATATTTAATTACAGAAATACCTGTTTGAAAAATTCCTCCATTCCATAATCTGTTATTAAATTTTGCCTTGGAAATCCTAACTCTATGTCTTTTTCTTTTGGAGATCTGTCTGGCACCTGTATTCTGGAAAGAAAAGAGCTCTGCAAGTTGAAGAAGATCTGAAGGTTAGGACTGCAAAAAATTACTAAGAAGAAGCAAAATTCAAGTAAGAAAAAAAGAAAGAAGGCCATTTTTCAGTTCTGTAACTTCATTTTTCACAAATACGTTTTATTTCCTTACTGTCACATTGCATTATTTCTTGTTAAAACTACTATTTTTACTTTATCAAACTGTTTAGAGATTATTAAAATACAAATCATAATAGCTTGGATGAACCAGGGAAGCATCATGAACAATCATATCGTTCCAAACAAGAAAGATGCAAAAAAAAGGTAAAAAAGAAAAAAAATGAAAGAACATACCCTTAGAAGATCGTTCATTTTCAGAACTCCGACAATTTGAAGATGGAAGGGAAGAAGATGAAGAAAAAAAATTCAATTTTTGAATGTTCTAAAAGACTGTTACATGAGAAATGAAAGGGAGAGGGAAGAAGGAAGATTGGGCTGCGGATTAAACAACTTATTAGAGAAGAGTAGGAAGGATGAGTAAAGAAAATGACAGCAGAAATGAACAAAAATAGGGATAACAAATTCAAAAATATGTCAAGATCGCGTTATGAATTATGCATGTTGAAAGAGAGATTTTTTTGGGGACCATATCAAGCTTTTATGTTTTTAAACCGTCAAAAGATTTATCTTTACACATGGTATGTGTTGAATAAGTATTTGTGTGTGAATCACACTTCAAGGGATAGATTGTGAGAGAATAGCGGGCGAAAGAGAGTGAACATTAGATTGTATGGATCGTGTTGATCTTTCCAGACCTTTTTGGCTATAATTGAGTGTATTTGCACTACCTTGTATATGAAATGATCTCTCTATTTATAGGGGGAGAGAATATAATATGGTGACGTTACTTTTTTGCCCAACCTTTAATCGAGGTTATACACGGTATTCTAGATATTTTACAGGTATGAATTTATCGCTCGACTACTCTCTGGCTCATTCAACTGAGCTTGCATAACTTCGGCTCGACCGGGTCAATTTGCCGAGTTAGTCTAGATGTCGACCCTTGATAGTAGAAGGGGGAGCTTTTGGACATCCCGGGTATGATTGGGGAAGCTGAGGGGCTAGATCTTACCCGGAGCCTGTTTCTTCATGCGGTATTGTTTGGATGTTTCTTTGTCTCTTTTTTGACCAAATGACTCGGATTAGAATCATTCATCCATCTTTCTTGACTCGATCTGCTCTGGTCTTGCTTTCTTTGACTCAGACGGTTGCATCTGATCAGATAAACGGACCTTTTGCTCTTCCGTCAGTGGGGCCATCCTTTGCCGCACACTCGCACTCTCCTTCTTTAGACCTTTAGATCTACTCAGAGTCAGCGCCGCCACATTTCGATATACAACCTGCTCTGTGTAAATATCTCTTAATCTATTTTTAAAACTTAGAAGAAGATTTACCTATACATACCAATTACTTTTTTATATATTTAACCATCTAAAACCTCAACTTTTAGATACATACCACTTTGTCTACACATGAAAGGTGAAATCATCTCGTTGAATGAAGACAAATTTCAGGGAAAAATTCAGCTGAAAAAAACAAATTTGTTGGCTTACATCCTCCATCCTACTGGAAATTTTATTGTTAGAAATGCAATTTTTTTTTTATTTTCTCTACATAAAATTGATATTTTACATTTATGCCCATAAAACCATTATTTCATCTAAATTTCTGAATAAATAAGATTGAAAACAGCTCAAAATTAAAAATACTATTTTTGTTTCTCAATCTCAGTCATTAAAAAGCTTGAATAAAAAATGGAAAGACATATGAGGAGAGAGTCTAATCCTCACGCAGAGTTATATGTGGAGTCCAATGAAATTACGCCACGTAAAAAAAGAAAAACAATCTGCCCGACAATACAAAGGAATATTACTCTCGTGTTATTCTGGTGTTATTGTGTGTTATTCAAGTATTATTGTGTTTTTATAACACATGAATATTCTCAGAACACAATAATACATGAATAACACGGAATAACATGAGGGGAACATTTCTTGTGTTACCAGGATAATCAACTCCACGATGTAATTTCATTGGACTCCGCACGTTACGTAACGTGCGGAGCACTGATGTAATATCTTTTCCTTAGATATGGACCACATTTGATGCAATTTTAAAATGTTATATGTTATAATTGAAAAAAATATATTATTTTTAGCTAATAATCCTTCTGTCAATAACTTGCATTCATTGCAGCTTTCTTGGCTTATAAGATAAATAAAATTTTATAGAAAAGGTCATATATGTAATATATTAATGAATTGAGTGATTCTTAGGTAAATTTAAAAATGTGTGGTGATAGTTTAGCACAAACAATACAATATAATAAATAATTAATTAATTGGACACGTTTATTAGAGTACAAGATATGCTGCAGGCCGTGCAATGAATCAAGAAGCAATTGCTTTTTAACATATATATAGCCAGCTTATATGACAGGTTTATTAGGGAGATTTACATACATACCACCTAATTCTTATGTATTTACATATCTAACACCTAAATTTTATTTTTTATGAAATATTTCGAGGGTATAAATGTAAAATGCAAGATTTAGGGTTGGCTGGTATGTATGCCGTTTTCTATTTTTTGCAATTTTTCTCCATGCGGGAAACTTCTTATTTACTACAAATTGCAGGAAGATAAATTACCATAAGTGTTTTAATTTTCTCTCTCACATAATAATGACCATGTCCACAAATAATATATATATATATATATATATTATCCATTTATGTTTTGATTTTGGGAGATCATTATAAAATATATCATTTAAAGTTTCATAGGTGTAGGATGTAAAATAGATTAATTGATGACAAAGCAATGTTATTTATGTAAAAAATATCTAATGAATTTGGATATATCATTATATATTAAGTGGCGCGTAGGGGTGTAGACGAGCCGAACACGAGCGAGACGAGCTTAGCTCGTGTTCGGCTAGTTTATATTTCGAGCTCAAAAAGTGTGTTCGTGTTCGGCTCGTTTGCTTAACGAGCCGAACACGAACGAACACATCTTTGTTCGTGTTCAGCTCCTTAACTTATCGAACGAAATTAACGAGTCGAACACGAGCTTCTTAATGAGTCGAACACGAGCTGTTCGCGAACAACGAGCAGTTTTAACAGCCCTAGTGGCGCGTGATATTAAAAAAATTAGGGGTGTAAAAAGTTGAACCGACACGCGAACACGACTCGAAGATTTCGGGTTAGGTTTGATAGGAATATTTTTTGAGTCTGGTTCGGGTTAGAGAATTCAATCCGTTTATTATTGGGTCGGGTTCAGGTTAGCAGGTCAAACTCAGGTTCAGGGTGACCTTATTCAGGTCAAGCCGTTAATACATTCTATCATCCACGTGTCACTCAACTTCACATTATTTTCCCTTATATTGCCACGTGAAATACATCTTTTAACTATAGTGATGTATCATTGATTTCTTATATTCTATCAAAATTATTAAAGACATTAACAATTCAAATTTCATATTTAATCATTTTGTCGTCATGGATCAGTTCAACATGACTCCAAGGTTTAGAAAAGGTCATATGTTTGTTATGCACGTTCATGTAATTTGAATTTTCAAACCAATTGTTGTCATATAATCTAGCCACATGCAAATTGGTTTCTTATAAAGGTAGATATTGCTCCTAGGATCATCTAACATCATAATCAAACAATTTGAGATCCATCAAACCGTCGGATCAATACGAGACAATATGGCGGCCCAAGAATCATCTTGTTTTTCATCCCCATCAGGCAGGCCAAATCTTTCACAAGATTTGTCGATACTAGTAATTTCAAATACGTCTACGAAAATCTTTACTCCAATCATTGATGTTGACTTGAATTTCTTAAAATTTGTCCCATCAATCATCGTGTATAGAGTGATGAGCGTGCTACACTTTTCCAACTTGTAAATTATGATATTTTATAATATATTTTATCTTCTTCTTTTTTGATTAGTGAGCTTCGAGCATAAAAGCTTTTGATGTTGGAGGAAATGCCGGAGATCATCTCATCAAAGTATTCTAATGTGTCTATTTATGTACTTAACTAGCTAAAAATGTTTAATTTACACAACTCTTTATGATTTTACAAAATATTTAGAAGATGAAACAAATATTATTACTTGGTATTCAAAAAGTAGCTCCTTTGTTTTTATAATGGTGATTGTTCCGGTTCAAATTTAGGGGCCGTAGAATGTTTGCGGCTTCTGCAAAAATCTCTTCTTTTCCTTCCCGTATCTGTACTTACCTCCTTCGATCTATCAACCGATCTCTCTTTCCTCCTCTCCCGCTCCGTAGTCTGTCCGACGGCCGCTCCACCCGCGCAATCCGCCATGAAATACCTGCACCCAACTCGACTCGCTCCCTCAACCTCGCCCTCATTTCCCTTTCAAAATCCCGCCAATTTGATTCAGCTATATCCCTCTATTCCTCTGCGCGCTGCTCGAGCATCTCCCCCGACTTCACCACTCTCAACATTATCATCCACTGTTGCTCGGAGACACGCCGCTCGAATCTCGCACTTCTGCTGTTTGACGATATTACTCAACGAGGATACACTGCCAACGTTGTCACATTCACGACTTTGATCAAAGCCCTCTGCAGAGAAGGTAAGATCTCTAAAGCTTTCGAAATCTTGGAGCAGATGAAGGCGAATGGACCGAGCCCCAACAGCTTTACATATGGAGTGCTTATCGGCTCTGTGTGTGGCGGCTTGGATTACGAGAAAGCTCTTGTTTTGATTCGTGAAATGTTGGGATTTGGATTGGAGCCAAGCGAGTTTAGTTATAACCTTGTTCTGAGTGGTTTGTGCAAGAAAGGTACGATCTTGGCTGCTGAAATGCTTTATGGGAGGATGATTAGAGTGGGAATTAAGGGGAATTTAGTTTCTTATACCAGCTTTATTGATGGTTTTTGTAGAGAGAGGAAGCTGGTCGAAGCTAAGAAGATGTTCTCTGAGATGCAAGAGAATGGTGTCCCCCTGGATATATTGACATATAACTCTTTGATTCATGGTTATTGTGATAATGGGCAGTTAGAAGATGGTATGGAAATGTTAACATACATGGCTTCCTCTGGTCTTCGCCCCAATGTTAACACATTCACTATAATAATTAACGGACTTTGCAAAAAGGGTAGAATGGATGAGGCTCTCAGAGTTTTAGATTTAATGATTCAAGAAGATGTAAATCCTGATAAGTTCATTTATAGTATTTTGGTTGATAGTTTATGTAAAGAAGGGAGATTGGAGGATGCTCTTCAGCTTATTCATCGGACTGAGGAGAGTGGGTTAGAAAATGATGTTGTTGCTTACAATTGTTTAATTGATGGGTATTGTAAAATGGGGGATATGGAGGGCGCCAAAAGGATTTTTGATGGAATCATGAAGAAAGGGCTTCAGCCTAGTGTTATTACATATAATGCATTTATGGATGGATTCTGCAAAATTGGGAAAAGTGAGGTTGCAGAAGCATTGTTATTGGATATGGAGAAGAGTGGGATTTGGCCAGACGTGATTACTTATACTACATTGATTTGCGGACTTTGCAAAGAAGGAAATTTTGATAAAGCTGCTTCTTTTGTGGATGAAATGGTTTCCAAGGGACAAATTCCTGATGCTGTCACCTACAAAATTGTTTTGGATGGCATTGCTAGAAAATGCACGATTGATTGCGCTGAAAACTTTGAGCATTTTTCAAGCGAACTGAGAAAGAAAGCAAAATCATGACATTAAACATGTAATGGCCATTGAAGCATTGCATAAGGGCGGAGGTTCCCTTAAACACTGAACTTTTTGGTAATTTAAATTTGTGAATCGATACAAGTCTTAAGAATCAATCAGCATGTAGTTTCTCCAAAAATTATTTTGACCAGGCTAAAGTTGCAATTGCGTGGAAGAGGATACATAATTCAGAGTTGTTTTAAATTTTTTTTGCAGAATTGGCTCCAAGCTTGTGTCAAATACATTGAGTTCAGAAATAACTAAACAGGTCTGTAATGCAGCTGTATGTAATTAAATATCGTTTAATTATGAGATCCATCGGTTTTCCTTTCTTTATTATTTTTTTCTTAAATGTGCTTCTTTCATTGACAGTTTAAAAGCTGTTCAACTTCCTTCTTTTACAAGTACTGCTGATCATTCAGATGTAGGAGAAAGAACCTTCAAAGCCTTAGACATACAAAAAACTAGTCCTGATTGAACTGCTAGCTTCAAGCAAAGGTAGACTTATTGTATGATATTTGCACAAATCAGTACCTTTTTTTATGATTTTATTTTATTCAATGTTTTTGAAGGTGAGCTTCACGTGGGCACCCGCTTCTCACGCTTTGAAGAACCGAAACAAAGCGGTCGGTCAGGTTCGCAGTTTAGCTGGAGAGAATAAAGGTCCACTGAATTCATTTAGCTTATTTTGTGAAATTTGATACTTTATTAGTTTATTTATGCTGTAAAATTTAGATTTTGTTTTCATTTTTAAGATTTCCTTTTGTAATTTTAAGTTTTTAATTGTTGCAGGAAATTATTAGAAATTGTTTGAAATTTTAATTTGTAGCTTCAACCTCTATGTTATCTTCAACTAAGGTATTGTTCCGCATTCTTTTTTATTTTATTTCAACTTTTAAAACATACTTTATATTTTATAATTTTTAATGAAGGTATTTAAACATTAATAGTTTTATGTAACCTATTTGTGTTTTAGTTAATAAAAGCATCATTTCGTTCCACGCTTTATGCTTTGAAGCAAAAATAAAGTTTTGTGCATCGCATTATTCTTTGTGCTTTGATAACACTGATTTTAGTTATTCAAATTACAAGTCTTTTCATGCTTGCCAGTAAGATTTTTGATTGTTGGCTTAGCTCTTTGCTCGAAATTAAATCAATGATTTCCACAAAGTAGTTAATGGAGAGTTAAAGCACGGAGAAGAGTAGGGGGCAGCTAAGCATGGGAGAAAGGAAATATTGCGCTGAATTGACTTGGAATGCCCAATAACCTAAAAGAAATCAATGTCTATCTTGAATTAAGACCTATAATGACTTAAATATTTCAAAAGGACACCAAGTTGAACTTGATATTATAGAGTTTAGCTCAACTTAAAGTAACTTGAAATTGATTTAATTTTGGCCCGAGTCCAATTGACTCGACATAACTCAATCTTTGTTTTGCTTGAAATTGTTTTCAAGTTTTCTTTAAATGTTAGAAGATATTAAATTTGAGGGAAGGATTAAGCTTTGGTTCTCTTGCATGAGATACACGCCAAATGGACCAACAATTACTTTCTATTTGTCTCATATAAATTGTATGTAATATACAATAAATTTAAGCCAA
Organism: Phalaenopsis aphrodite; assembly: GCA_003013225.1. Lineage (NCBI taxonomy): Eukaryota > Viridiplantae > Streptophyta > Magnoliopsida > Asparagales > Orchidaceae > Phalaenopsis > Phalaenopsis aphrodite. Next base: position 49,668 of record NEWO01000126.1, on the reverse strand, counting down.
ATTGAATCAAATCTTGAGCTAGCCATGTCAGACTTAAAATTGGCTAAAAATAGATTTTGAGTGAAGTATCCTAGCTTTTAACTAAAATTTGTTCTAGTTAATTTCGACTGGACGTTGTTTGGGATTACTTTTGTTTTAATTTTTTATTTTTATTTTTTACTTTTATTTTAAGAACGTATTTGTTTAGTGCATTTTTTGTTTATCTTTTTTAAAATAATTTAAACTATTTTTAAAAATAACTAAATGTGCTATATTATATAAAACATGTTTTATTTCAAATCAAAATAAAGATTGAGCTATCCTCGAGTTTGGGTATTTTTATCACAATTGGCTCAAAGCTAAGACTCAAAATAAGCTCAAAATTTATCAATAAAAACTCAAAAAAGATGGCAATGGAACTATATCTTTTTTCGGAAGGAATGTTTGTTCGTCAAAGTGCAAATTAGATGTAGGAGGGATTTGTTCTCAGAACCTCAACGATAAATTTCAAAATTTTCACCAAGTTAACTAATGCCCACAGCCTAACTCCCCGCAAACATAACTAACCTCTCAAGACAAATAGTTTCACAATTCTAACACAACGAGCCCAAGGTACTATTGATCTTGACCGATATCATTAGACATGTAGATATCACCGAGCACAATGAAGATTTCTAACATCTAAACTCTTCACATCATATAGTATCTGTCATATCATCACATTAGTGATTCCTAACATGGGGGTTTATTTAATTATTCAATGTGATATTTCTTTATGATATGCTTAACCAAGATTTGGGTTGATCGAGTAGCATCATATATCTCAAACAATTTATGTGAATGATGTTTCAAAATAGTCCCTTTCTTGTTTACACGAGACCATTTTATTATCAGAGTCCATAGAAGCGTCAAATTTGTTCTTAGTCTCTTTACATTGGAGCTAAAATAGTCTTCCTTAGAGATTATTTTGGCCCATATTAAATGAGTCTAAGGACTAAATTGATACTTGTATAGACTCTGTGATTAAAATGACTGCAAAGAGTTTATGGATTATTTTGATATTTTCTTCATTTAAGTCAACCTTGCAAGAAGAGAATTCTAGCAATTTTGCAAAGAAAGATGAAATATTTGCACTTTTAATGTCTCCCTTTATTTGCAATTCGAAATGAAAAGGCGTCTGCTAATGTTTTGCTTCATTAATTAATGCCTGTGCTAATAGTTCAATGCTGCTGTTTAGGCCATGAGATGCAGGCCATTGTATAGGGAGATAAGAGTTATATGCTAATGTGTTTATGCAAATTTACCATTTTTTTTATCAATATAAACTTTAAATTTATGAACATTATCTGCATGAATTTAACACAATCATTTTGTGTTATTGTAGCTCTCATATCAGGCATTGGTGATTCCAGACATCCAAGCTTCAAGTTACTTCAATCATATTATCCTTAATGTATATTTTATGTTATTCTGAACAATTTGAATGTTTTTTTACTAGCTTTAGTTTTTTGTCGAAAAAATCATGGCATGAATCCTTTAAATCATTGTGCAAATGCTAGAGCATCCCATGACTCAATCGGACGAAATTAAAATGATTATGTAGGCGACCCTATTTAGTGGGATAATGGCTTCTTGTTGTTATTAAATGATTTTTTGCTTATATAGTTGGGCTATTGCTTAATGTTGAATATGAATTTGAGTTGATTTTATTTGAATGCATGCATTCTTATAGCATCACATGCATATGTATATGATAATACTCTGGTGTACAGAGACGTTATAGTCTTGGTTATTAATGCTTTTTATATTGGAAGATTTTCATACAGACTGCTTAATTCTTATGCATTTACATATATCCAACACCTTAAATTCTTACATACATGCAACATTTCCCTTTTTACAAGTTAAATAGTGATATTTTTTATGTAATATAAAAAATTTGGGCGGTATAGATGTCAAAAAGTAAAGTTTGGGGGTTAGATATGTAGATACATTGGAATTGGCTGGTATGTATGTAAATGCTCGTTTCATATAATTATATTTTGGTGACACTTAAGAATTTGAAATGGATGCTTTGAACTAGTACATCAACAATATAGCTCCTCATTGATGCACATTATTCAATAAAAAAATGTAATAAATACAAGTTACCAAATATACTAGATTGCTTTTCTCATAGATAGATCATTTTGAAATCTTTTGACAAAATGAAATTTGAGAACCATTTTATAATATTGCTGTTTGTTGGTGAGTTGTTTAAAATATTGCATATGCGATGCGTTTGTTTGTGATTAAATTCGTTCAAATATCAAAAAATTAAAAAAAAAAAAAGGTTGAAATTTACATGTATACACATAGTTCTTATGTGTTTATATATCTCAGACCTAAATTTTTATATTTATATGTTGTATTGCATTTGCTTTAATTTTGTATTTTGTTAATGCATGATATATGTATGTATGTATGTATGCCATGTGATCTTACATTTCAATATTATTTCTCTTACTGTTGCTGATAATTCATGACATCATGCGATGTGACCTTCACATTAAAATCTCTCAAGACCTTCAGATGGTTAAATAGCTCTGAGGATAATGATGTATGTTTTTGTTATTTGTATAATTTTTAGCACTAATTGTTTGGTTATGAGAGGTGATTATAGTTGAGTTCTTTTAGGACTTAAGGTATCGTATAACTCAGCAGTACATACAATTCTGTAAAGATCCAGCTTTATAGAGAAAAAATAGAAGAGAGAGATGGATGTAAGACCTGGGAGGTGGTCAGAGAGATTGTATATTAAGCTTTAGCCTTTGATAAGCCAGAAAAATATGGCTCTTCGGAGGTTTTTCGAACTATAGGATTTCTTATAGAGAGAGCAAGAGAGGAGAGAGGTCCTAAAACAAAGGATGTCTTGGATTCCTCTTTTCCCTCTTAGCTTAGCTTCTCTTTTATAGAAAAAGAGAAAATATTAAGAAATACATTTAGTACTGTAGGACTCCCATCCATGTGTCTTGATGAAAATATCTTGACTTGGATGTCTAAGGACGCTTTTAAAGATGAGTTGACTTGCAAAGTTGTGTCTTTGCTGGTAATGATGACAATCTCTAGAAGTTGTCTCGCTCTAGGTGGGCTAGATTGTCCCAGTGGGTGGAAGAGATGAATTCAGCTACTTCGGTAGATGCGTCACAGTCATATTTATGTATACAATATGGTTAACATTTTGTGTGTGTGTGTGTGTCTATATATACAGTTGTTCCAAAAGGGTTCTCCGGAGATTAGCCAAGAAAATCTCCATATGCATTAAATATCATTTCCCTATCATTTTTACCTTAATAAATCAACAATTTATGATGTATTTCTACCCACACGATCAATCTCATTATAACCCCAACATTATTAGATTAACTAAAGTTCAATGTGACAGGTTATTATTTAACCCTTCTCTTGCTTAATTAATGGTTTGTTAAATTTGGGCTCAACTCAATTAACTTTGATCATCATCATTTGTCTTTAATTAACTTTAGTAAACTCTAGTTATTCTTTATTGATCTCATCAACTTTGTCAACCTTTTTTACTTAAGTAGCTATGTTGCGACTTCGGCCAACCTTAGTTGTGTGATGGTTAAGTTCTATGTCAACTTAGACCAATAAAAAAGCTCTTCTTTATTGCCTTGATTTACTTACTCATAATGGGCCTCATATTAATTCTTAAGCTTTGAAGATGTGAAACTAGAACCCCATATTGGAATTTGATAATTTTTTTATTACCAAAATGCCGCAATTTTAAATTATGAATAAAAGTTTCTTAAAAAATAAATAAATAAATAAACCATATAACACTACACATTGTTTGACCCGCTTCACCTAATGGCAAATCATATGCATTTTTAATGACATTTTTTTAATAAAAATTTGCCTCAAATTACCACCTCATTAAAATAATCCAAAAATGAGCTGAAACTACTATGTATCTTACAACATAGGGTAAAACTACACTTCTCAATTTAGTCCCTCATCATCCCTACGATATGATCAACACATTCAGAGAGTCATAAAGACTTGCTGATTTAAAAATTATTATTCATGGCCAATCTAGTAAGGCTCTAAACCTTTATATGTGGTCACATTAATCGATTTGAGTAGAAAATATGACCCGTAAATGTTGCTTTTCAAAGTAATATGTGGCCATTCCCAATGGTTTATTTCACCAACTTGGGACTCACATTACCAAATATTATATCTCCAATAAGTCATCTAGTCAATGTATAATTTATCTTCAATAAAACCCCCAAAAAACCTACAAAAAATGGTTCAATGAACTATATTATTTACTCTAAAAAAATTCAATCAAAATATAATTTATCCTTAATAATTCACCAAATTCACATAGATTTCATCTAGAGTGGAAAGCCTATGTGGTTTATAACCCAAAAAAAAGTCTCATAGCCCAAATTTAGGCAACTTGTAAGCTATCTCCTAAAGTTCAAATTCAACTCAAGCCTAAAAAAAATGGCAATATCAACAAATCAAGCTTAAAATTTTATGACAATAAGGGCATGACAAGCTCACTTATTTGATGTTAGTTTGATGATATAATATAATTATATTACAATTGCAATCAAAACATGTATGTTCATTAGAGATGTGCATTTGAGCTTGTGATTTTTCTTGATATATTTAACATATAAAGTCCTCTATTTGCTTGAGTTATTCTAAAATTTGCCACTTGATCAATACTTATTTCTTAACTATGGAATTCTAATAGATAAAACAACATATGCTTTTTGGCAGTGATATTTTAATTAAGTTGAATAAGATATTTTCAAGGACTATAGAGAACATAGTTCATGACTACTTAGAATAATGGAATCATGAGAAATTGAACATTCTTATTATCAACTCCCAAACTAAGCATGTTTGAGCACAAAATTGAATTATACTGCTTTGAATGGATGCTACGTGAACAGTTACAACTTGATCAATTGCACTACTTGTTTTTCTGTTTATTTTCTTTTAGGTTGCTCCTTTAATCATTCTTCTTCATGGCCTTCATCAAATGTTATATGTTCAACCCTGATCTTGCTTCAATCTGAACACTGCTGTCTCTTATTTTCTTATCAGATTATAACAGCTCCGCTTTTTAGAGGTCTAGACTGATAAGCATTCAAGGGCCTAATTTGTCAAGTTTGTCTTGGTTGGAGTCATTTTGTCATTGATAGTCTTAGTGGCTTAATCTTTTGTGTGGTATGTCTAAGCTCAATTAATGAGCACCTCTTTTTCAAAAAAGGGTATCGTAAGTCTATAACTTGACTGAGTATTTGTTAACTTTTTTGTTAATATGAATTGGTCTTTTTTAATTATATACTTGAAAATATACCTTCAAATAAACATATTCATAAAAAACCATTCATGCTTAATTTAATATGTACAATGCAATCACGAAAACCCTACATTGAGAAAACACAATTTCGGTAGGAACAATATCCCATAGCCAAAAATGATAAAATAAGCTTAGTTTTCAAATTTCAAATAATCGAACCTTATTTGAAAAATCTTACTATTTTAGTTCTCGAATATATATATATATATATATATATATATATATATATATATATATATATATATATATATATATATATATATATATATATATATGAAGAAATTAATTTTGAAGAAAATTTACAAGCATTGACAAAGGAACCAAGCACAGCCCCTTCTTCTTCAGCTCTGTAAGCTCACTTGAGCTCTCCACACTATCAAATCCAGCAAACTCATCCCTTTTCTGCTCTGCATCTTCTTCACAATCAATTCCCTTCTACAATAATCAAAATAATCAAAATTAAAAACCATATTAGTTTCTTATAACTAT